>KK113294.1:237822-272397 GCA_000611955.2 Stegodyphus mimosarum | reverse complement strand
TTTTTTTTTTTTTTTTTTTTTTTTTTTTTGGCCTAAGAGTGTATATACAACTTTCAACAATGATTCTGCTATTGAACAATTCAAAATTAAGCCAGATAGTTTAACACTTAATAGAAATAATACGAATCAAGATATTATTGAATACCTTGACCTGCTAATAATAAAATACAGCAAAATTAAATTGTATGATAATAGGAGGGATTTCCAGTTTGAGACTATTAAACTAATTAATTGGAACTCTAATATTTCCAAAAAAGTAATAGGTAACACTTTTAATAGCCAAATCATAAGAATGAAAAATATAGGTACTGAAATAGAATATTTAAAAAGAAATAATAAAGTTAACAGTAAAATTTTTATATTTCTGTTAATTAATACTGAATTCTTTCCTTTCATTAATGAAGGACCAGCTCTTTTCAAAAGTCTCAATTATAGTGCAGATTGAGTGAAGATTTTTGTCTTTTTCTAATTTTCCATACTTTTGGCCAGTATTTAGTTAAAATTTTAGGTTAATTATATTTTAACTATAATTTAACTTCTGTCTCCATAAATATAGTTAATTTTAAAAAATTTCTTCAAATTATTTTTTTCAAAATTTGGAAAGAACATCAACATTTTTCGCTCATTACTTACATTACTACAATCTTGCAGTTAGCAGCAACATTTTTTCACACAGAACATACATTTTACATTACTTTAGAGTTTGCAGCTATATTATTACAATAGATAACACAGGTAGCAGCTTAACACTACTCAACTTTACATAGTTTCAGTGCACTCTATGTACACAGTTAGCAGCAACAAACTACTCAACTTCACATTGTTTAGTAACAGCCACAACTCTGTGTTCAAAAATATGTAGTTGGAAGGTAAGTGAAATTAAAACTTACCAGCTTTTTTGTATTTTTCTAGATTGTATTTATTTATTTTATATTATTTTTTAGAATATCTGGTTAGTATATTAAGTTTATTTTGGTTTGCATGCATAAATTGTGAAGGGGAAGTACTAGGATAGGCTAGGGTTTCTAAATTCCTGATTACTTTGGATTTTTACTCTTAATTACATTAACAATGTACTTTTAATTAGTAATTTATATCTTAAGCGGATTTACTTACTAAATTTCTGGAAATTCTTGTACAGTTAAATTTCTCATTTAAACAATTCACTTTTGATTTTGGTTTTGTATAATTCTTTATCCATGCCTATATGGATGACAAAACACAAATTGAGCAATTGAAGAGTTAGGTTTGGGGGCAACTTCCCCGTGAAAAGTTCTGTCTCTTGTCTGCTTAACAATTATACACTTAATGCAAATTAATTTAGTATTTAATTTTTTTTTAAGTTTTTAGGATTAATTTTTGGATTATTAAATATTTTTTCAAATGTTTGGATGCTTGTTGATTTATGCAGTACAAAGTCCGAGATCCAGACTCGTCAGTACTTCGGTGATCTGGGTTTGGGATTTTTCCGGATATTAGATTATCAATATAAATCTAGTAAGATATCATGCAGAAATTATACAATTAAAAATATTAAATCGTGATTTATGAAATGAGCATTTATGATCTAAAGGGTATAAAAATTTACACACACACATACAAAAAGAGCTTAATATTTGCTTACTTTACGAAACATTTCTTTCAATGTAAGTTCTTTAAGTTGCTTCATTTTTTGTGTTAATACTTTCTCTTTAATTCTGTAAACAGATATAATCTCTTCAAGTTCTGTAATTGATGCATCGAGAATTCTGACTAACTTGTCAATCAAATTTTTTTCGTTTTCAATAATCTTTCTGTCACTTTCTTCAATATTAGTAGTGGCATTTTCTGGAGCTAGAACCATAACTACAGATTTCACCGTTTGTTAATTGATTAATGGATTGAGGTTTTATTATCACAATGAAAAATTCTGTTATATCATCTTTGTTTATTTTAGCACTTCTCCACATTTCTTTAAAAAATCTATTACCGTCTTTTTCCGAAAATAAGACACTGTCTTACTTTCGGGCTAGGGCTTTTTTTCGGGGGAGGGCAAAAATAATGGTATATTTGTATATTTTTATTTAATATTTATTTTACGCAGAATACAGAAATTTAAATTTATTCAATTACAGTCATGTCGTCTTCTTCTGGAACATCGTCATAAATAAAATTCTGAATTATATTCTGATTTTCTTCCAAATCCATTTCCTGTTGAATCATTGGTCCGAATCTCTCATGTCTTGCGATATAGCTATCTTTAAATGAATACTTCTGTCTAAGTAGCCTGTTCGTAGTGACTATCAGTTATTTTGTCCCATGAATGTTTTACTCAATTTACAAAAAGTTCCGAAAATCACGATAGGGCATATTTTCGGAGGATGTCTTATTTTACAAAAAGTTCCGAAAATCACGATAGGTCTTATTTTCAGAAAAAGACGGTAATTGGGAAATTTAACCTTTGGTTTGTGATATCCGAAAACCTTCATATTCGCGGCTATCATATTCATCAACCTCACCATGAAATATGGTAGCTGGCTATAAATTATGCCAAGCATTTTTTAAAGTATCTGTAGACACATCCCACGATCTTGCGATACTCCATACACCAGATTTCATGCTAAAATACTTTAAAAATTCTGGAATAGTCTTGCCATTGTTCAAGAAATTTATTAAAAATGCTACTTTGTATTTTGCATTTCAGGGCGCACACTATGCCGATATCCATAGGCTGAATGACGAATGTACAATTTAGAGAAAACAATAATATGGATACATTATAAAACTAACAATAAAGTAAAACTTTGCACTTGTGTATTCTTGCAGCATTTGCGCGTACTAAAATTGTTAGTCTCACTTTGTAAACATTTGATACCAGTTGGAGCCTTTTCTGTAGAGATTGCTAAAGTATTCCGCGGTACATATTGCCAGAAAAGACCAGTTTCATCAGCATTATAAATTTGTTCTGGAGATAAATCTTCACTAGTAATAAGTTCAATGAATTCATCTGCAAGTAGTTCAGAACTTTTTTTTCTTGAAATTTTTAATTGCCTTATAGCATGGCGATTTTTAAATTTGGTTAACCAACCTGGCGAAATATGTGCACTCAGTTTTTAAGTTAATTTCATTGTGAAATATTCTGAGTTGGGCCAGTAGCATTGGACCCGTCAATGGCACGCCCTCGCTGCGACGCTGTCTGACCTATTCAGTCATCACTTATAGCATGGCGAATGATTTTTCTGTTATTCATTGTGAGTGGGATGTCGAAATCCGCAAGAAATTTAAAAAAAAAAAAAAAGTTCCTTTGCCATATATAGTTGACTTTCCAATGCCATACTCCTCGGATAATTTTGAGACATATATGCCTTTATCCATTTTTTGCAGCAATTTCACTCTTTGTTTAATGGACATCGAAACATGCTTTTGCTTTGAAGATCCTTTTGCAGCTCCAGAATTAGAAAATCTTTTTGACATAATCGAAAGTTCAAGCTTTAATTTTTGTAAAATTTCTATAATAATTACAGTCTGCAAAAATAATAAGCTGTATCAAATTATAAGATTAAGGAGCAGCACAGTCTGCTACATTAACTGAAATTCCTTAGAATCTATGAAGATAATTTTAGCCTAGCTTAATAGTGTCTGCTATACGTTAATGGCTATGCGTCATAAGATTGGTGACGAGAGACAAGTTGTTCCACTAATTTTGTCTTGCTTCTATCACAAACTGAATTAAGCCTGAATTGTATTAGTTTAGTTATTTATTATACCTATGTTTATTTCTTGCACATGCTTAAGCTTAATCTGAGTCGTGAATAAATAAATTCCCACATATACTTAAGTCTTATCTACATCCTGCGCTCTGCGGACCCTAAATTCTGCTACAAAAAACCTCCAAGTTCTAAATATTTGCCGCCCCTAAACTTTGAATATCAGTGCTTTCCGTAAATTATAAAAATTCTGTCATTCCTTAATTTTGCCGCTCGGTGCTTCACAGTCCAAAAATTTTGTATTCCCTAAATTCTACCACCCGGTGCAGCTATACGAGCTCTGACATGGGTTGTGGGTTTATTTGAATAACATATCAGTTATTCTTCACTCATATAGCACTAAATGTAATTTTTTGGCCTATGGGTATCATTAACAAAATCTATTTTTAGCATATGAAAAGAAATTTTTGTTAAATGTTTCCTCATCAACATTTCTTTGTGCATTTAACTTAAATCCGTAATCACTGCTAATCGTAATGTTGCATAAAAGGCTGCCATACTCTTGTTATTCAATAAGTAATATAAAAAAAGAAAGTTTAGACATCACTGCTTGAGTCATTACTCAAGTTGTCATGTGTTGACTGCGGCAATGAAACCAAAATGTAATAAGTAATGATTCGCCAGATCGTCATCAGGGATATAAAATACTTGCAGGTGCAACGATATTCGTATGTAGAATGTTTGGGTTTGAGATGTATGGCCAAGCATATACGCAGCTTATTAATCTCAGAAATTTATGCTTAAATGATTATTTGTCTAATAATGGTATTTTATTTAGTGCCTAAATGAAATTAAGAAATCCAAATAAGCATGCGTAACGCATAAAAAAAAACTGAAAGGTTTCAGATTTTAATTACGTCCAAAGGGGCGTTTATTTAACATTTTGTGTGTTACCTTTAGTTATTAAATAACATGTTCTTCGCACTTAAACCATAAAATTCAGTTCAACAGCAATATCGCAAAATAATTTTAAATTGGGCATATCTTTAGAAATTTCGGTACACACACTCCCGCGCTAGAGATAAAAATTTTTTTCTGTACAATGTTGGTATTGCTGGGTTTGAAATCTGAGTTTGTTAGTGAAAAATTCGTTAAAGGTTTTAGAGAATATTGTTACGAATTTCACATTTATTTGGCTTTTTATTTAGAATTGTAATTAAAATTTCTTTTTATTTTCCCGTGCAACACAGACGATTTTTGAAGAGAAAGCTACGTCAAAAAAATAAAATAAGCAGTAAATTGAAAAGTGAAACGAACAAAAATGAAAGCAATAGTCCTTCGGGATTCAAATCCCTTTGAACTAAAAAGTTTTGTGGCTTTGAGGTCTGGATTTTAGATCATTTTGGATACTGGACGTCCAGATGTCGGACTTTGTATTTTATATGCTGTCTGAATTTGAATGATATTACAAATTAGTTCTCAGCAATAATTAATCTTTTTATTTGTTTACATTGAATTTTTATAATTTAAATTAGCTTTATACAATTGAGATATTGTATTGTTATTGTATTTGTTAATTTTAAATTATTTTAATATATATAATGTATTCTTGATTATTTGAGTGCAGATTATCTGTGCATGGTGGTACCCATGCGCGCACACTCAGTGCTATGTATGAAGGTGTGTAAAAACACAACACATAGTCTAATGATGGCTAAATTTTTACTAATAAATGCTACCTGTTTAATTCAGCCAAGGTGTTATATCGTCAGTAAAACAACTTTACCATTCCTCTCTCCTACTAACTCTTAATGAGGAATATGATGATTTATTAAGTTCGAGAAAACGTTTGCTGTATTGGATGCCATATACGGAGTAGCAAAACTGGGTTGAAAATCAACACAATAATACTGGTTAGATCAAGAAAAAGAGTTATCCTAATATAAAAATTGGAAATTTATCTAATTAAGAAGAAGGCAATATCTGAAATTGTACATGGGGGGGGGAGGAATTGAAAATGTAATATTTTAAAAAATGGAATTGGAAAAACATTGAGGAATAGTTGATGATGATTTGACTGAGCTGGGTTTTCATTGCTTAAGATATTGCAGATATTGGCCACTAAATTTTGTTATATATATATCACAAGAACAGAATAGCAGAGAGTGGTACTGAAATTACAGTTACAGAAGATAATTAGTGCGAAGACAGTAATGTTACTGTAAACTGATCACTCCAATATTGATCCATATAGTCAGAAATTATAAGTATAGAAGGTCATATGGAAAGTTCACTATAAATAAATATGTACTTTTTGAAATTTACAAATATTTTGAGTTCAAATTATATTGAGAGATATGTAAGTTTGCTTATGTAAGCTGAAAAGAAGTATTCTCCTTGATAGACGTCATTGATTTCATGTGCCATTGTAGATTTTGATGTCTCCGAGACGTCAAGAACTGTCTTTGGTGAACGACGCATTATTATTGTTATATAGCAATGTGAATTTGAAAATAAAATGTTCTGTTTCTAAGCTTGCACATAAGTGTACAGATTAAATTGTATTCTTCGGACGCGTATTTCATTTGTATGTCAAGGCTTAGTAATGTAAATTTCTTTCACCCAGGGCCAATTTGGCTATTTATAAAATGTGTAAACATAAGAATACAAATAGCAATAATGTAAAAAGCCTGTAAAAGTACTAAAACACATAGCAAAATGGAGTAAGGCAAAGTGGAATATTTGCAGTAAAGATACAAATGAATGTGGAAGTAAATGTCACGGTCAGACAGTAATAAACTAGAAAATATCTGTTTAAAAAAAAAAAAGATAGAAGCAAAGCGAAATGAAAATTAACAAAATGAATGGGCAGTAAAACATGTTTCATCAGGAGTGGCATTGACTGGCTCTCATTTCATTCAGAAGAGGGTGGGGGAATTTTTTAAACAAGATAAATAGCAAAACTTAAACCAAAAAAGTGGATAAACTGATAAAAAAGAAGTACCAAAAGTGAAGTTGTTATGAATATTTCAGTGAAATTTTATCCTTTGTTGCTTCAGATTATGTAAGGAGGATTTTTTTAACACGCACACAGATACGTATGCATATATTTGCTGTCAACTCGGATTGTGCTGGAAGACTTAATTTACTATGTATGTTGTCAGAGATGAGAAGACCTATTGCAGTGTATATCTTATTTTTGAATGTTTAAAAAAGCAGTTAAATGATTTTTTATTTAAAATTTATTATATTATTAGTTACTGATAGCATTGGGGGTTTATTCTGGTGAAATGTGTATATGAAACTTTCATTAAGTTTGCATTTAATAATGGAACATTGCTTAGTACTATTTACATCTGAGGCATTTTGTTGTTATTTAAAATGTATATGGTTTGAAAATTGAGGGATTGATTTTGTAACATTCCTTTCATGAAGGCAAAAAAGGGAGTTAAGCGGAAAGCAGATACAACAACACCAGCAAGTACAGTGATAGAACCTGTAGTTCCTCCTGTTCCGCCTGATAAAGTACCAAAATTGTCCACTCGTCGGGAAAGTGGACGACCAATAAAAAAACCTTCAAAAGACTTACCTGAAACTCCTGTTTCAGTTGAGGTAAATTCCTTTTTCATTGCATGTATTTTTCATTATTAAACTACAAAATTTATTGTAATCTGGAAACACTGTTTGTAGTGTTATATAATTTTTACATTTGTGCCAAAATTGTTGATTAAATACTTTTGTTTTTTAGAATACTTTCCTTTGCAAATTAATTTTCTTTGGTGCATTAAAATTTGTTACTGCATTTTGATACTCAATCAAGAAAAATAATTGTGGTTTAGAATGTTTTCTTTGACATATCATTCTGTTCTACATGATTTGCTTACATGTTGTTTGAAACTTATTTCGGTTCATTTTTAGCCCAACAATGCAAAATTAAAAAAGAATAAGATGACAGAACAAATGAAGTATTGCCACGCACTATTAAAAGAATTATTTGCCAAGAAACATGCGGTAAGTGTTTGTTATGTATAAATGCGTAGTGGTTATTATGTGTAGACAATTTAAGTAGTTCATATATTATGAGAAAAGGCATCAAGTTGCAAAGGGCCATTTTGGAATTAAAATCAAGAAAATACTGCTTACTCATAGCCTTTTGAAACTTCAGGGTCTGGGGCTAAACCCTTAGCCATTTGGATAGCTAATCTCTTTAGCAATTTTTCCAGATTTATTTGGCGATTATTTTACAATTGTATCTGTTCTCTAACCACAAAAACCAGCTAGCTTTAAAAGAATTTATTAACCCAGCACAGGAACTGTTACAAAGAAAAAATCCATCAGAGCAGTTCATACTCTAAAATGAAACACATAATATTTGGAATTAACATTTAAAATTAATGATTGAATTGCGAGACATAATAATGAAGGCATCAGGGAGCAGGACTTTGAACTCTATGCGTTCAAGAAGAATACTTTGATCGGTGTGAAGTACCTCTCTTTCAGGTACCAAACCATCAGTGAAAGACACCTGTAGTGTCGTCTTTTCAAAAACTTCACCTTGTTGCTGCAGAATATTAGAGTGATTCACTTGCTGATGAGTGACTCGCACCGCTGTTGGCAAAGGCAATACCGGAAACACCTCCAATACTAATTTGGAGTACAACAGTCTGTGTGGAATAGAAACGAGATTGAATTTATATGGTGCCAAAATTAGATGAAGTCTGTGGGGGAGGGTTACAGTGTGAACACTTAGGCTTGATAAAACCAGTCTTTCCACACCCATAGCATGTTAAAGGAGACTGTGTTTCTTGTCAGTGCTGCTCACCACGATTTGGAAAGATTTTACTAGTTCTCTGTACGTCATTTGTTCAGTTTTCTATTTTGCTTTTGGATGGATTAGTTGGCCTTACAAGGGATCGAATTTTATAATTCTTATTTTTAACATGTACATCTTTGTAAGCATGCAATTTCCGTACTAATTCAGATAAACTCGGTATTATTTTTTCCCAAGTGTCAACAAAATGCTCCTAAGCATCATTATTGTCTTTTAAGTTGATCCATAAGTACCAAGTCTTTGAGTAATTCAGAATCTGTAATGTTGAGTCTATGTAGCCACTCTTCCAGATAAATGCTTAATTTGTAAGCTAAGTCTTTTCATGAGGTCCCAGGCTGTCTCTGGTGTTTGGTAAGTTTGATTTGAAATGAAACAGCATTTAATTTGAATATTTGGAGCAGAATCTTCTTTATGTACAAATAATCTTCTGATTTGTCCCTCGGTTCTCTTGAAATAATTTTTTAAATGTCTACAGGCCGAAAAGGTAGGAGATGAGTAATGTAATGTATTTCTTTTACATTAACTTTCTTACATTGAATTTTAAAAATTTCCAGGTGGACTGCAATGTTCGAAATTTGTGTAAACTTAGGAAATTAGGTATTGAATATTTATTTGAAAAGCTGCATTTGAAGCAAAGTTGCCATATTTAGGATGTGAGCCAGCAGCTGCCAGATTTAAAAAGAGGTTTTGTTCTTTTCTTCGATGTTCTTCTAGATCTTTGCTTTCAATTAGAGTTTGAGAAGATTCTTGGTGAAAGCTTCGTGATAAGTATCAGATTTGACAATAAGATCTTTAAGATCAATCACTGTTTTTAAATCTGCTTTTCATGCTTTGGCAAGATAGCCATAATTAGACGAGGAGTCAGGGTAAGGGGAAAAAATGAAGTTGAATTTCCTGTTCTTTCAATTTTATTCACACTAAAATACGTTTACACTTACCTCAAATTAATAACTGTACTTTTAAGTGAGGTGCTATAGCACTGCTAACCAACATTTATAATGTAAACTCTCAGGGTTATCGTTTAAAACTTGACAGAAAATTAAACATTAAAATTATTATAATTTTATAAATATCATCCAAATATCCTTATAAATTCAAATTTTATCCAGAAAATTAGCAACCACATATAATAATTTGCTCAAATATTTCCTTACTACTTATCAACATAAACAAATGTCTTATCATAAGCTTTCTTTTAAACTGAATTCTTCTAATTTTAATCTTAACAAAACCTTAAGCAGTACTCACAAAGTGACTCTTTCACTTCAGTTAAATATTCATTCTCTTTTGTTCATAATTATTTTGTTTCATTGTAAGAAGTATGCTCAAAGGATTCGTTAAAGCAAATGAAACTATGATGTTTTACTAATGTATACAATACACATTCTTTCAAAATGATGCACCAGTAAATTAAATATATTTATTTTACTTAGATTGCAACATTTATTCAATATTCAAAACAGATCAAAGGAAAGTAATTAATAAAGATTTAAAGTCAACACCTCATGAATCATGTAGTCTGGAATTCCGGGGGGGGGAGAAACCCTCTCTTACTATGATTGAAATTCTAATCAACAATATCAGTAAATCTATTCAAAATGTTATTATTAAAATATGCAGTTTGCTAAGAGAAGCCATAATTTAATTTAGTATGCACATGAAAACATTTTAGAATAACAAATTAAGAAATGTAACAAAGCACAAATTAAGGAAGTATGAGAATTGAAGTTAGTAAATTCTAATCAACAACATCAGTGAACCTCTAAATCTGATTTCAGTAACAAATTTACATTTGCTTTAAGAAACAGTTTATAACAGATAATGAGTTTAAAAGGAATTTGAAGCTTAGATTTAAAAGTAAGTTAATAGAAACTTATCTGTCTGAACATTGTATAATTAGCCTTGTATGTGCTAGCAGCACTACACCATTTTTATGTCATTTGGTTTCAAAAATTATTTTGACCAGCAATCTTTCGAGGACACATGTTTGATTCTTTTGGGGGTATAGGTGCTAATAGGACATTATAAATGCAAATAGTTCATCATTCATTTCATTATCTTTATGGTATTTGTTTGGACATATCATAAAGTTTTACTGTGAATTTTATCACATTTTTAAAATGTTGATTTTTCTCGATGGTATATATATATTTACACAACTTTCTTTTTTTATTTTATGAAACCATTTTCTTTTTTTTTTTTTAAATATCATGGAAATTTTATTATGGGTACTATCAATAATAATAAACTGTAAATTTAATTATATTTAATTCCAGTAATAATTTTAAATTAATTTTTTTTATAAAATCAGGCTTAATGGGGGAAAAGTGTGGTGGAATGATGGCATAGTCATGTTGAAACTGACAGCAAAGAAGCAATTCACAGCAAAGAAATTAAAATGTGGGAGGAGAACAAACAGCCTTTAAAAAAAAAAAAAGCACTTCATGAAAAAATAGGTATAATTTAGGAGAGAAAATGTTATTCTGTATGCATTTATAACGTCGAAAAAGTTAATAATACTCATTTGTTCATTTTAAAATAATAGGTGAAATACGCAGTTTTGTTTCCCTTTGCATTTATCATTAAATTATGAAAGAAAAAAACTGTAGCATTCATTGTCTTTTCTTCATCTGCATACTAAGTGCAAGAATTGTATTACTGTTTCTAGGATAACTATACTAGCAGCTTTTTAAAATTAGTTGGAGGGGGGAGCAACCTTAGATTGACATTGTTTTTTGAATATATATGTCAATTTTTTGTTTCTGCAGCTAAAGAAGAGGTCAATAGTATTATTCAAAATTTAATCTAATCTAAGATTGCTTTTTTGACCTAATTATAAATTTTACATCGGTGTGTTTCTTTTCTGATTTGATTTAAAAAAATAACAGATACTTTTTTTAAATAATTGCCTAATTTACACTCACATCTATAGAAAGAAATACAAGATTGTCTTAAGTTTGATAAAACAACTTTGCTCACAATATGTCTTAAGTTTGATAAAACAACTTTGCTCACAATATCTAAAGAAAATTTCTTAATCTGTATTTTTTGATTGGTAATTATTATTATTATTATTATTATTATTATTTTTCCCAAAATTATGAGTATATTGTGCTGTGCTCAAAAGTTTTAATTATCATTGTAAAGTACTTAATTGCAGTCTAAAATGAGCAGTTTGTGTTTGAGAAACATCTGTTACCTTATTCTCGCATGTTTTTATGTTCTGTTGTATTCTCCTTTGTTTTTAAACATATGTCTTGTATTTATACATGTAGTTCAATTGATTTCTTGATTAATATAAATCTGAAATTATATTTCACCCTGTGAGTTCCTACTTGTGAGTTCTTATTGTTTATGGTTTTTAAAAGTGATTCATTATAACTGCCATATCCCTTTTGCAATTTTAGGGTTATGCATGGCCGTTTTATAAACCAGTTGATGTGAAACTGTTAAATCTTCATGATTATTATGACATAATTAAAACTCCTATGGATCTGGGTACAGTGAGAGTAAGTATAAATTGAATATACAAGCTATTATTTGAAACGATGAAATTGTAAAATTTATCAGGAGTTAGGAAATTATTCCACAAGAGTGTTACGAACTATGTAATGTCTTTGACTTTCTCATGATGGGGATGTTAAAATAATGCTTTAATCAAGTTTAAGTTAATATATAAAGCATATATCATAAAATATATGTGCATTTTTTTAGTGGCTATGTGATAACCTCAGAGTATCTTGTGAAAAGTATTCTATGTCTGTGCTTTGGCTGTCCTTTAGTATAAAGAAAATAAATAATAGTATTTATATATAATAAATATAATAATAGTATATTTAGTATAAGAAGTGAGCAAAAGTTTCATATTTTTCATATATTCTATATGAGTGTCATTAAAATTATATTGGATCATCAATCAGTAATATATTGGTCTTCAGTGAATTGAGTGAACCCATTGAAACATGATGGGTGACAATATTATAAGAGCATCCTGTTTGATTGGCCAATTGTCTGGTGAGTCAATACTTGTGCTGTCAGATGAGCTCATTAGGTCAATACTCATTGAAATGAACAGGTTATCTAGAACATGGAAAATATTTTAAATTGTATTTCTCCTTCTTGAAGTGTAGTGCTATTCCTTTCAAAAAAGTACTTTTTGAATACAGATGCAGCTATTTTCAGCAGCTTTAGAACTTTAATTGAAAGTAAGAAAGTTGTAAAAGTGCATATTTTTGCCTACTGAATTTTGTTGTCATTGGCTCAAAAAGAGAAATTTTAAATCCAATTAAAAAAATTATGAACAAAAATTGTAGAAGAGTTGAGTTACTAAAAAAGGAGGAAAAGCCATTTAATAAGACAGTAAATCATTTTAAGTATTTTCTCAAATAATAATTGGGGGTGGGAAGCAAATGAATTCATCTGACAGTCAATAAATATTTCATTTGTTTATATGAACAAAGTAATTATTTTGGAAGGACTAGCGAACTATGCCTTTTAAGTGCCCTTTTTGGGGGGGGGAAGGAGGTAATAATGTATTGAAAATGACTAAAGGTTCAGTCAAGTATTTTATGAGTTATTGAACTTTCACATTGTAATGTTACCTTGGGAAAACATCTTTCATAATCTGTTGCAAAAGTAATAGGGGGGTTCTTTGTTTATATGAAGTTTTATTGTTGTATTAATTTAAATTGTATTTTTAAAAATTTATACACATTTGTAAAATTTTGTATCATTTTACTATGTAACAACAGAACTTCTCTGTTTGCTTATCAAAGAACATTGATATTTTGAACCTGGTTTAAATCCTGGCACTTAATAAGCTTGTGTAATGTGAATAAAAAACCATTTTCCCTGTCTCCTAAATTCTCACCTTTGTCAGCTAGTTGTCATATGCTTTACCGTGTTTGATTAACAATCAAGCAGTATCCTTTGTGTATCACTGATATTTTTAAGCCAAAAATGTAAGTGAAATGTTTTAATTCTTATTAATTAGAAATAATCTTTTTCTTAAGGCAAAACTTGAAGACAGAGCATATCATACTCCATCTGAATTTGCTGCTGATGTAAGGTTAATATTTACAAATTGTTATAAGTATAATCCTCCTGATCATGAAGTTGTTGCCATGGCTCGGAAACTGCAGGTATGTGTTTATTTTTAGTATTTTTATTTTTGTTATTTTTTTATTACATTGATGTAAGTTTTATGCTTTAAGAATTTATGATTTTACAAAAATATAAATTTATATTATGTTTTAAAAATTACTAAATATTAAATTAGGTTTCATCTGTGTTTAATGGCTTCTAAATGCAGAACCAGTTGGAAACAGAATCCAAGGAGATGCTGCATTTTATGTATATCAGCTCAAAGGGCTATTAATTTCGTTTTGCCATTTTGTATTGTCCTCTATAAAACAGCGCTTCACTTGTTGCAACCAAATATTAGAGTATTGCATTATATTTAAAGAAATAATGAAGAATCTGCATGAATGTATGTATGTTTCTTGCACTGTGAAAAAACCACGGTACCTAGAGACATCAAATTTTGAATAACATAGTCTTCCATTTGAATGTGCCCATCTTAGAAACCAAAATAATAAAATAATATTAGAATATATAAAAGTAGTATTAGAACTAATTTTGAACCTCCATTTCTTTTGTTTTTAAGGTTCACGTTATGAGTATTTAAATGGCGGATTGTATCATTCTGTGTTTCTGAAATTTAGAGAATTTAAAAGTTCTTTCATTATGATTATTTGAGGAACTGAAGGTATATGCATATTTTTGTAAAGTGGAAGTTATGTTTTAATACTTTCATCTGATCCTCTGAAAAAATCAATATTAAGAGATATTAATGATTGGATTAATATTTACAGTGGGAAGATGGGTGGTAGTAGCCAACTGGGATGTGAGCTTTTGGAATTTAGGAAGGACTTCTTTTATGAGCGATATTAGTTCTAGAGCCAGATTTATGATCAAAAGAGGAAAAATTTGAAGTAGAATTAGGATATTTTAATTGAAGGTAATATAATTCGTATTTCGCTTTTAGACAAACATTTGTGAATCCTATAATGTGACGAAGAAATGACAATTTGAATTTTTTGCATAATTTTCGGAATGTGAACAGAAGATTAAAGACTTCATTTGACTTCTATAAATTTTGGTTTTGAATGAATTAGATGTAAATATATTTCACTTCAAAGACAATGTATCTTTAGTATTATTAAATTAAATATAATATGAAAAAGACGTAATTAATTTAATAATACTAACAGTGCATTATTTTAAATCAGATGTGTGAATTTGTAATCCTTGGGAAGTCCTGTGTCACTGTGCAATTTAAAAAATCTTCTGTATTTTCATATGTCAGTTGTGTGAGTATAATATATTAAGATGCATGTATATAAAAAGAAGAAATATGTGTATATGATATTTGTCATTTTGCTGTTGTATCAGTGGTCTTGTATATCTTAGATTTCTCTTTCCATGTAAAGCATATCTTCAAATATTTAAATTATGATTCAATGCTTGTTTTGGGCAAAAAATAATTAATTTCTATATATTTAGTTTCAAGAGATTCTTACATTTTATTATGCATTGCTACCCCTTCTCTAAAATGTGAACATTAACTATTACAAAAAATTGCATTTTTATTATTTATTTGGATCTAAATTTTACTCACCTCTGTGCCAGATTTATGGGAAGTATTTATGTTTTAAAAATTCTAGGATGTTTTTGAAATGAGGTATGCCAAAATGCCTGACGAACCTTCTCCAGTGGAAACGACTCCAGCTCCACCTCCTCCTAAGGAAGAAGTTCGTGAACGATCAAGCTCTGAATCCTCAGACAGCAGTTCTAGTGATTCTGAAGAGGAGAAAAGAGCCAGACAATTAAAGTTACAGCAGCTTCAGGAAGAAGTATGTTTGTCTCATAAAATTGTGTATTTCTGTTCATTTCCAAAATTTAACTTCTGAGAAATCCATATGTGAAAAAATAAAGCAATTTTTCATATAAATAAGCTGAAGGTATAGGTATTACCTTTCTGTTCTGAAATTAACATAATTTAATTATATTTCAACAGCTATATTTGTGTAGTTGACATGTATAATGTTATAGCATGTATAAAAGTAAAAAAAAAAAAAATATGATTTATACATCACATGACTTCCTTGTACGGAATATTAAATTACACACATTTTCCTCTGCATTTCATTTAAACTTATTTCCTCGAATTTCATTAGAGCTATATTACTCATTCAATTAATTCAGTTCTCACTTTGTGGCAAGGCAAAAATAATAATAAAGTATTGCATAAAAACTCAAAACATCTTTAAAAACTGAAAGATATAGCAAAGCTTAAAACGCCAAGTACAGTCAGAAGAATTAAAATTACAGATTCTATGCAAAAACAAGCAATTAGGCTAGCAGGTAAGAAGGCAGATTGACAAAACTAAAACTTTCCTTTGGGTCTCTCTTGGTGACACTGAAGATGCAGAAAGACTTAATACACTATTCTACTAAGATTCAAATATAAACAAATATGGCTGCTATGTTTTAAAAAAAATAGGCCTAGCCGCACTTAAACAACTTTTAAATTGTTGATAATTCTACAGCTATTGCATCCAGATCAACTAAAGGTGTAAAAACCTTAATTGGAAGATAAGAACAACATAATTCAGTCATTTTTAAAGCAAAAAGTGCACAATTAAGTAACATAATAAATAAATAATAATAATAATAAAAAACTCAGGCGAGTAACAAAGTGGATATATATACTTTTAGTGCAGGCAATTGTAACCAAAAAAGGAGGTGCACAGATATATGTTATTATAACAGTCCTTTGTACGAAATTTCAACATTCTGATAGTACTTGTTTTTGAGTTATGTGAGATATATATGTATGTACAAACAGACGCTATGAAAAAAAAATCTTCTGAATGAATTTTAAATCGGGTTTACAATTCGTTTGAGGGAGGGGGGAAAAAGTCCTTTATTCTGTCATTCCGTACGGATGTTGTGCAAAAACATTGTTCAATTGCATTCAATAGCGGTCAAAATGGATATTTTCTTTGAAATATGATACCCAGAAGTTCTTGCACATACAGGACTGATATAATTAGTAGAGATTTAACACTGATATATATATATTATACACTGCTCGACATTGAAAATGCAACACCAAGAAAGAGTGGTCATAAATTTATGCAAATTTTAGAGTAGACGCACGTCACTGAGTTATGCGAATGATGTGAAATGCACAGCTCTCCGATGCACATGAAGTAAGATATAAGGGAAGGAATGTGCAGAATGGGCAATATTTGTGTCGTTATTTCTGCCAGATGAATTATCGAAAAAAGTTGGTTTTTGTTCCAGAGGATACGTGCAATATGAGAGAATGCCAGGCCGCCTTCAACCATTTTACGAATGGTTATGGTGATCGGACTGAGAAGGGCGGGTTGGTCCTTACGTCAAATCGCAGCTTATACCCACATGGATGCGAGCACAGTGCATCAGCTATAGCGAACATGGTTGGAACAGGGAAATGTGGGAAGAAGGAGGGGTGCAGGTGCAGCCAGAGTGACGTCAGCACACGTGGATCGACGCATCCGCTGACAAGCTGTGGTGGTCCCGCAAGTCACTTGTACCGCAATTCTGCAGCATGTGCAAGATACCCTGGATGTTCCTGTGTCGACCAGAACCATTTCCCGTCGATTGGTTGAATGTGGCCTGCACTCATGGCGTCTGTTAAGAACACTGCCATTGACCCCACAGCATAGATGCCAACGTTTAGAATGGTGCCTGACTGGAGTGGGGAAACGTCATGTTCTCAGATGAGTCACATATGTGTGTAGTATCAACGAGGAGACAAATCTAATCCTGCAGTAACTGTGGAACGCCCCACTGCGCGGCAATGTGGCATAATGGTTTGGGACGCTATTGCCTACGATTCCAGGTCACCTCTAGTTCGTATTCAGGGCACTATGACAGCCCAACAATACTTCGATAATGTACTGCTTCCGGTGGCAATCCCCCTACCTTCAGGGGCTGCCTAATGCAATTTTTTAGCAGGATAATGCCGGACCACATAGTGCTCGCACTGCCAACATGCTCTGCAAGGTATACAGATGCTTCCCTGGCCACAGTACTCTCCTGACCTGTCACCAATCGAACATGTGTGGGATGGGATTGGACGCCGTTTGCAGACTCTGCCCCTGCCTCGTTCAGAAGACGAACTGTGGCAAATGTTTGAAAGGGAATGGATAGCCATCTCTCAGGACACCATCCGCACTCTTATGACTCTATGCGTAGACGTGTTTCTTTGTACATCGCTGTCCGCTGTGGTCCTACATCATACCGAGCCGACACCGTTCTCGCTCTGTATTCTATCATTTTGAAGCTGCTTGCAGTGTCTTTATTCCAAATTTCATCGCTTTCTGACCACTCCTTCTTGGTATTGCATTTTCAATGTCGAGCAGTGTATATACTCACACCCGCACTATATTACTCCACTCCGTGAGCCCAGTTTGTTTTTATTCTTACATGTTGGTAAATTGTGCGTCTTTCGCTTTAAGAATGATTTAATTATGTTGTTCTTATCTTTCAGTTAAGGTTTTTATGCCTTTAGTTAATCTGCATGGAATAGTTGTAGAATTATCAACAATGTAAAAATAAATGCTGCTAAACCTAATTTTTTTACCATAGCAGCCATATTTGTTTTTGCTTGAAACTTAACAGGAGAGTGAATTCAGTTCTTGTACCTGGAGAGTCTTTTTGCGGAGTGGGACCAAAATTAAACTTATTTTGTGCACCGAAATATTTGCCTTGTTGCCTGCTGTCTTTTCACCTAGAAGCTCTAATTTTAATTATTGGTTTATATGTGTGTGTGTGTGTGAGATAAAAAATATGTGAATCAAAATTATAATTTAATCTAGCGGCATGCTTTAATTTTCCCTCTCTGTTCTAAGAATCGTAATAACTTCTCTGGATTGCATCATATGTAGATCATTCCATTTTGCATGGCCTGTGCAGTGCTGGTGAGGTAACAGTTGGGAACTGAAACTTTTACCTCAAACCAAAACCCTTCTCTTCACGGGCTTCCATATTGCGCAACTGCGCACTTCAGCCTCTCTGTTCGTTGCTTGGATGTAATTTCGCTCTGCTCGCCTCCTAGCGCGATAATAGCAGAAATGTAAATGTTCTTGAATGGGCAAAACTAGAGTGCTAAGCGAACTGTGGCCACAAATCTCAGTTGCAAATAAAAGGGAATTAAAACTTTCTCGACTGCCAAGTTACTTAGATATTACGAAGTCAATATGTTAGTATACTACGCAATCAGATGTCTTCCTTTTCAGTATGAATCTACAATCTATAATATCTAGCTATTATTCATCGACACTGCTCCCTCTTTTCCTTGCATTTATTATTGCATATATATACGTAGCGTATTCGGAAACTTAAGTACCGTTTCATTCTAGCTCTGTGGTAGGCGTCCTGTGCATGTGCACTAGTCTTTCTTGTTCACTGACTTTCAATTGTCGCCATTTTGGTTGCTCTATGTTGTGTTTTCAGTTTGCTGTGCACATTCAAAATGTTTAAGACAATTAGTTCTCTCGCTGACTGTGAGATTCGTGCAGTGATTAAATTTTTGAACGCGAGGAATGTAAAACCGGCCAAAATTTATCGTCACGTGACAGAAGTTTATGGTGAATATGCGATAAGTGATGGAATGGTGAGAAAGTGGGTAAGAATGTTTAATGCAGGTCGAACAAATGTCCACGCCGAGGCTCGGAGTGGTCGGCCTTCTGTTGTCACCCATGATTTGGTAAGGAAAGTTGATGAAGCAATTCATGAGAACAGACGCTTCACAATGACAACTCTTTCAGAGGCATTTCCACAAATTTCACGTACTAGTTTGTTCGAAATTGTGTCTGACCGCTTGAATTGTCGCAAACTGTGTTCCAAAAATGATCACTGATGCTCACAAAACAAAGTGACTTGGTAGTGCCCTAACATTTCCCACGGAGTACAGTGATGAGGGAGAAAACTTTTTAAACCAAATTGTGACAGGTGATGAAACTTGGGTGTGTTATTTCACACCAGAATCTAAACAACAATCGATGGAGTGGAGACACACTCATTCCCTGAAAAAACAAAAGTTCAAAGTGACAATGTCATCACAAAAAATCATGTGCATTGTCTTCTGCGATAGGAAAGGCGTTTTGCTTACTGAATTTCTTTTCAGAGGTGAAACCATTAATGCGGCACGATATTGTGAGACTTTAACAAAACTAAGGCGTGCCATTCAAGACAAACGAAGAGGAATGCTGAGTAAAGGAATTGTGTTGCCCCCTGACAATGCTCGGCCCCATACTGCTGGTGTCACTCAATCGTTAATTCGACGGTTTCATTGGGAGCAGTTCGATCACCCGCCGTACAGCCCGGACTTGGCGCCGTCCGACTATCGCTTGTTCCTGCACATGAAGCTCGAGCTTGGTGGCAAGCACTTTGGATCTGACGATGACACGAAAAATGCTGTGGAGTCGTGGTTATTGAAACTGGCGGGATGTTTCTTTGACGATGGTATACAAAAACTGGTCATCCGCTATGACAAGTGTTTGATCATTGACGGAAACTATGTTGAAAAATAGTTTGACATGTATTTTCATGTAAAAATAAAATTGGATTCGAAAAAATTGTTTTTCTATTTTTTTTTTTTTTCAAAACGGTACTTAGTTTCCGAATATATATATATATACACACGAGGCGTATTCACGTATGTATATATATATATATATATGTGTGTGTGTGTAAAATATAAGAAATACGATGGCTTTGCTCTAGGCGAACAGTCAACCTGTAATTAACTTTCCACAATTTCAGGATCTTCTCCCTAGACTAGTACTTTGTAGAGCACTATAAATAGCTCTATGCACCATTTTTCATCAGATTGCTGCCCGCTAACACTGCTGCTATAAACCTGACCTGAAATTTAATACTGTTTAATTCAACTCATTATTGGATTTGGAGTTTTTTATTTAGAAGAAAAAATGATCGGCCATTTGAATTGAATAAAGATATGAAATGTTAAAGTGAAATTCTTCTGTGTCTTCAATTCTGCTGATATAATTGTTTTACTTTAGTCTTTTAAAAATTCTTAAAGATTTTAGGATAAGTTTTTGTATTATTAAATATTTTATCGTGTGTTTGGATGCTTGCACTTGGTTTACATATGCTTTCTGAATTTGAATGATATGGCAGATTATAATTAATCAGCAATAATTAATCTTTTATTTCATTTGTTTACAATTGAATTTTGATAATTTAAAATTTAAGTTAGCTTTATATGAATGAGATAATGTTATTGTATTTGTTATATAATTTTAGTAAGTAGTACTTGAACGAGCGAGACCTATTTGGTCAAGAATTTTGCGCATAGAGCTGCAAAATTTTATTTAAAGATTTGAAAAATGCGTAAAATTCTGAAAGCTATTGCCTAAAAGTAAATTTGATACTGTAGAGTGTAAAAATACTTTGAACAAATAATCAATTACTAAAATAGTAAAGGTAACCTCAAAAAAACTAAATGTTGGTATTGAGAAAAAACTCAACATTTAAAAATTAAAAAACACATAAAAATTAATAGCATTATTAAAGCACAAGGTACTCTGGAACTACAGTATCAAATTTACTTTTAGACAATAGCTTTTAGAATTTTACACCTTTTTTTAATCTTTATATATATAAAATTAAAAAAAAATTTATTTTAACCGTATTTGTCCACCCCCCCATATTTTTCAATTTTTAATGAAGATATTTTGAGGTTTTATGTATTTTTGCCTTGCCACGAATTGAGAGCAGAATTTATTGAATTAGAAGTATATCTCTAACCAAACCAAATTTGAGGAAATAAGTGTTTTGTATCAGCAGCGAATATTGTTGCCACTCTGTGTCAGATAGAGGAGAATGCTTACGAGTAGCACATGTGCTTTAGGAAAGCGATGCTGAATTGTCTGTGAAAAACTATTTTCTTTTCTATTTGTTTAATTTCTTTTATACGTCAATTTAGATTTATTATAGTATTTGAATAGAATATGTGGCAACAGTTAGATAATTCTTCAGATGATACAATTTTTATACATTTTGAATTACAAAATGAATGAGATGTAATGCTGCTAAGTGAACCTAGCATCAGAGTGTCACTATGGTAAACAAATATAATGAATTTTAAAGCATGTGTTTATTCTGTTATGGTTTATGTGCTATCGACAAAGTAGATTTAATTCAATTCAATATATTTAAGCGAAATACAGAAGAAAATACATATAATTCCGTACAAGGAATTCATGCACTGCACACATCAGTTTTTGTGTATGTGTTCTGTTATAATATTTTGTCATTTTATTGTTTAATAGCAAATATAATTTCCATTAGTGTTTATTATCTTTTCCTGTCTTAAGTTGTTTCCCTCTCAATTTTTTTTCGTTTTGAAATGACAGGACCTTACTGTATGTATTCAGCTAGTTTAAGTGAGTGATTTTAAAGCTGTTAAGCCTCTGAAAATTTTTAAATGTTCTTTTATTTAATCTTTTCATTTGTAAAAGTATAAATGTTTTGTGTAATTTTTGATTAAGTAGCATTAGTTTATGTGGCATATAATATAACACTTGTGAAATAATCTATTATTGAAGTGTGCTTGTGTTCTGTGATGAAGTTGCGTGTCATCAGATTTATGATGTGGTATTCATCCACAGCAGTTTTCCTATTCAAATAGGTTCAGATGATGATACATATGTGTCTGAGAACATATTTTATGTATTTTTAACACCTATTTCCTGATCCATTAGATTAAAGCAGAATGGTCATCTTAGGACATATTTTTAATACGTTTGGGAAAACGTTATATAAACATTCAACCAATATTTAATTGGCTAATATATGTATTTAATATATAATTTCTTTAGTACTTGTTATATATGTATTCAGTTTTTTTACGTCAATAAATGCTACACTTATCCACACAGTATATTTGTAAAATTATAAATTTTATTTTCATCGTATTTACAAATGCCTTTGATAAATAAGAGCTTTTCTTTTCTACTCAGGATTTTAATTACTATAAAAGTGTTACGAAAATTACATAATGAAATGGGTGAAAGGTCATGAAATTCAGAGAGTCATGTTAAATAATGAGAAAATTTTCATAAGAATCCTATTATAAATAGTTTAATGACTTTAAAGATGCATTATGGAGTGAATTTTTGTTTAAATATGTCCTTTTGAAATGACATCACCATGCTATGCAAAAACCTCTTAAAAAATGTCCATCTGAAACAGAATTTAGTTTTGGTAAATCATACTACTTTTCAACGAGAGCATCATGATTTTTCATATACTATATGAGTGCGCTATGACAGTTTACCATTCTGCACATATGATTTAATACTGTAGCACTGAATATTAGACAGGCAGCGAAATTTCCATTTTGCAATGTTTTTTTCATACAGTTATAAAATTTGTATCCCTTGATAGAATCATCTGCCTCAAATTCATTATGTGTACTGCAGATGATCCTCATAGTAACAGATAAAATTTACTTCTTTTGTATACGAGGCTTATGTAAATATTATTAATAATTACTTTCCACCCAGTAATTATTATAGGAGAATTTTTGTGTTTTTAGTATATAGACAATTTTATTCTTTTCTACAGTTTTGTTTCTTTAAAAAAATGATGATTGTGTAGGCTTTTACTGTGACTAATGTATATTTCCTTGACAAGCGATGAATTTATATGTCATTGTTGATATACTTTTTCCCCTTCTGATATTTAATCATTTATTAATATTATTTTAAGCTGAAGAAAGTAACTGAAGAGATACACAATCTTGCAAAACAAAGTAGTCATAGAGATAAGAAGAAAAAGAAAAGGAAGAAGAAAAAAATAAAGGAAGATTCATCTGATCCAGTAAAAGTTAAAGAAGAAATAGATGTACAAAGTATTGCACCATCTACTCTTCCCCCTCCTCCTCCTGCTGCTGCTGCCGCCGTATCACCAGTTTATACACCTCCAGCTCCATTGCCTCTAGAGAAAGCTCAATCAAAGCCTCAAAAACAAAATAAGGCAAAAAATGCATCAGCTAAAGCTGTTAGTCAGCCTAAACAGACTAATCAGAATAAGCGACAAAGGACTAATAGCAAACCTAGGAAAACAAAACAGCCACCTGTTGCTGCACAACCACCTCCACCTTTGGTACCTGCTTTAGATAGTGAAGAAGAAGACAATAATGCCAAACCAATGTCTTATGATGAAAAAAGGCAGTTGAGTTTGGATATTAATAAACTTCCAGGTAACATTTTTATAATTTAATTTTCTGCTTTAAGGGGAAACTTTTAATTATAGGTTTAGAAAAATCTTCTACTTTTGTTTTTATGTGTCATGAAGAAAGTCCCCCTTTCCAGGGAACCTTGGTTTCAGAAGATGTAGAAATAAATGTGTGTCCTTATTGCAGCAGTGTGCTTAACATTAAACATGTTCTTTTAAATATATGATACATTTTATATTAAGTTTTATATGCTTATAAATTCTTTTGCATTTAAATGATTAGGAAAATGAAAGCCATCCACTTTCTGAAAAATTAGGGAATTTTGTCAAAACGTATGTGTTATGTAAGTGCAGTATTACAAAATTCAAAGAGATTATAAGAATGAGAATAAGAAATAGATTTGAAGGAAGCTAGATCTCATTTACTACAATGATAAACTATGTTATAGTTGAATTATTTAATGAAAAAGCAAAAAAAGGCTTTATTACTTGTTATGTGACAACATATTGATAGCATAAAATGAAATTATGGAAATTAGAAAAGAAGGTACAGAAACAAGTTGTTTGCTGTATTTATTTCTGGCATGTGTTTTATGCTGCAAATGTAATTGCAGTTTAAATACAGCTGGTATTCCGAATTTGTGACTTTCTCAAATCTGGAATTTCTGAATTTTTGAAATAATACACACTATCATTGCCAAATTTTGTTTTGTAAAGAACAAATATATCATTCATAGATGACAAATTTATAGCATATAGATTATATAAAATTTAGCAAGAGATAAGGCTTCTTTCCAGAGCAAATTCATGTTTGCTCAGGTAAGAAATTAGTCTCGTACAGAAAACTCATTTTTGCTTTTTGCCTTAAATAGAAAAAGTAATATCATAATCTAGTGGACTGAAATATTCAGTGTAAAAGAAGAACAAACAGAGAAATATGCACCTGGTATTGACTAATGTTGATTAAATCAACTTGTTTCCATATTAAAGTGCCTTTAATTACATGGGTGATAGTATGACAGTATAGAACATTCAAAGTCTACATCAGGGATTCTCAACCTTTTTTTAGCATTGACTTTTTTTAAAAGAAAGGTTTTCTTCATCAATCCTGCTATATTTTTCTTTCAAATGAACAGCATACCACATAATCATAATGCAAGTAATTACACATAAATAACTTAAAGGTAACAGTTATGGTTCATTAAATTTCTGTTTTAATATTTTTGTGTTATTTTTAATTTTACAAGTATAAACCAAGTTTTTAAAAACAAAATCACAAATTCTAATTGCACAAAAGTTTGATATTAAAAAATGGGATGACTGCAGTTGATGTATCATTTACTCAGTTGTTTTCAATATTTCGCATTTAATTGTTTAATTCTTATATGACCTCATTCAAAAATATTCAACCCGTTTTTTTGTTTCCCATAGCCAAGTACTGACTCCACTAAAGCGTATTTCTAAAAGTTAGGAATCGTTTAGTAAGAACTTTTTAGGGGGTATATTTTCATTAGTTGGCTTTTAAATAAAAAATAATGAATATGAACATTTTGTTTATGCAGTGCCAAATTTAAATAATGGAAATAGATATACATACAGTTATTATTTTGTCATTTGACATTAACTACTTGAACTAATTATTTACCATGGATTTCATTTTAAAAAGTGAATTTTGAAGCAAAAATATGTGGTATTTTTAACAAATTACCTTTTGAATCCAAATACACACAGCTTGTATTGGCCTAACAGCCAATTGTGTTAGTTTGGGTGCCTTATGATTTGGTGATATGTATTCTAAAGGAAACAAATTTGGTGTATAATTGAATGAAGTAATGGTTTTACTGGTTACGTAAAACTTGAATCCATATGGACCGTATGTATCCAAAAGAATATAAAGGAATTATGGTCTAAAACAGGTGTAAAATAAAATAAGTTTTACGAACTTTATTTTCATCGGTACATCACGTAAAGGAACATTTAATGATAAAATAATAACAATAATGATCGTTTCATTATTATTATATCATGTTATATCAAAGTTAATAATAATAATGATAGCTAAAAACTATCATTATTATCATTAACTTTTTTTAATATGGTTGTGCTCAATATATTAATTTTTTTAATGTTTCGGTTGAAATATGCAATTCTAAGTTATGTATGCAGTTGTGTAGTTTTAAATATTGAATTTTTCATTATATTCTAAAAACTCTTCCCCCCCCTAAAAGTTTGGTAACAACAGAATTTATATATATATACATATAAAATTTTACTTTATATTAAAAAAAAGTCTTTAACATGATTGAATTTTTATAGAGATCATTGTGAGGTTCATTTAATTATTGAATTTGATTCACCATTTTATGAAACTTTTTCTCAAAATAACAATTGTTCATATTGTTTTCTTACTAAATAAGTATGGTTGCTATTTAAAATAAGCATCATGTATGTAAAGCTTTCTGTACACTGTAATAACTAGGATTGATATCAAAGTTTTATGTGAAATATTTAAGCAGAGAGAGAATTGAAAAGTATATTTTTCTTGTATCAGTTTGATTTCTTGTAATACATACGTATTAGCTGTATAGTTTATGATATTGTTTTAATCTGTGTTTCTCTCCATGTATTTTAGGTGATAAATTAGGAAGGGTTGTACATATTATACAGTTCAGAGAGCCTTCATTACGAGATTCTAATCCTGATGAAATAGAAATTGATTTTGAAACATTAAAACCATCGACCTTGCGTGAATTAGAAACTTACGTGGCTTCTTGTTTGAGGAAGAAACCACGCAAGCCTTATGGTAAGTGGTTGCAAGACATTTTAATAATGATATAAAAATAAATAATGTTCAGCATTTTGATTTTTGCTGCAAAACTTATTAATATGTTATGCAGCTGTTTATGGGTAAGTACAAAAACAGTCATTGATTTTCACCAAGTTCAATATATTTTTTAAGAATATTCTCTACAAGTTTAAAATAGCATTTCGTGAATTAAACACACTTAGCAAATATTGTATGATAATTTTAACTCGAACCAGGCTTTGCAGCAAATCTAGCTATTTGGCATTTAGTACTATGTTTTTGCAGATAATAGGTATGTGCACTTAACGTTTCACATACCCTCTAAAAGGATGTAATGGACATCTCAGATCCTCTGTGTTAATTTTTATCCAGCACAGCCAACCAATCTATCTGTTTGATTGGTGCCTGTTGAGCAATTTGTGAGTAGTGCTGATATATGCTCCATTGTCTTGAGGGGAATAGTCATCATCCTAAGCAAACTGTTCTGGAATGAATAATTAATTAGCATTTCGAGGTAGCGTTGGCAGGTAGTGTCTCTTAAAGATGAAGATATGCAATCTGCTGTGATAAGGCAAGATTTTTCTAATTAAATGGAATCACCTCATCACTGAAAATGATCTTTGAAAGTCAGTTATATCATCATTTGTTGTATAAGAAAAGCAAGTGGTAAATAAATCTCCATTTTTGAGGGAGTTACTTGCTTTTTAATTTTCTTTAAAAAAGTAATATAAATAAAAATTGAATGAAATTAAAGTAGCACTAATTATAAAACAGAAATTATATTTTATAGCGAGTAATACAAATTTTGAATAATAGTAAGGAATGAACATTTATTTAATTGAAGTGAATGTAATAAACTCAGTTTATTATATGCACTTCTATGTTGTTTCTTTGAATGATAATGTAATGTTTATTGTAATGCAGATAGTTTGATTTAGTGAATTTTCAAAGAATTTTAATATGCAGTCCAGTGTAAATTATACTGTGGGCATTGGTAGGAATTAAGAATAAACTGAGATAGAATAGTATATTTCAAACTTTTTAAAGTATAATTTCATAGATAAACATTGTGCAGTCGAATATCTGTTTACATTCTTTTGCATATCATCTGTCCCCTGTTCATTCCTTCTTTGTAATCTTTTAACTTATAACACAGAAGAGGCTCCACCATAAGATTTGATTCTAGGACACTGCGAGTCAAAATTTTTGGGAACCACTTATTTAATGTATGTATTTCTCTTAATGTCAAAAAGAAGCAAAGTTACTTTTATGTGCTTTTATGAATTTGTGTTTTTTAATTTTTGAAGTTTAATAATTGTCCGTTTTTAAACTGAAATCTGCAGTGCCAAGCTCCAAGCTCGTGTGACTTCTTCTGTTCCTTAAGTATGTCCTTTTGATGCAGAATAATTTTGAGAAAATATTAAAAAAAATTTCTATTGCTAATTGACTGAGCTTGCGTTTTAATAAGGTACTTGTATCAAATCCTAGAATGTAAAATTTTTTAGACATTCCATTCTATTCACTGTTGCAAAAACCATATTGGAATTTAAACCTTCCAGCTGACAGTGGGTTTGACTTGAGAATTATATTGTTCTGAAAATTCCCATGAGAAAATGTGTTTTCTTAGTTATAATTCTTAAATAATCCTACCACTTTATAATTGGATCCTTTTTCTTATGCATTGCTCTAATTCTAAAAGAAGTTGTCTAGATGAATGTATATGTAATTCCTCCTCATCGTCATATGATATTAATACTTCAGTGAGGGCACTTCTGCAATCTCTATTGCTGGATCTCGTGGAAGCATAATAAAACTTTTAAGCACTGGTTTTCCACATCTGTATGCCATGTAGTGCTGCCATTTGATGCCCAGAAAGGCTTACTTCTTGGCACTCATGCCATGGAAGATGCGGTAGGTTTCGCACAGAAAGCACAGAAGTGAGAATTTTGTGTGTGTGTGAAATAAACAGAGAGCCATCCTAAGACAGTTCACATTGGAGTTTGTGTATCCAAATAAATACAAACTAATTATGGTAAAAAATCGGGTATAATAATATGTTTTACGAGAATATTATGTGACATAGGGCACATTTATGTTAAAAAATAGTGTCATCCAAAAAAATGATCTCTCTCTCATTCTCTCTCTCTTTTTTTATGATGCTATCTAGTGTGTTAGGCTATGTGCTAGTATTACAAATCATTTTCTGCATGGTTTTGCATGTTAATATTTTACTGTGTCAATAATTTAAGTAACTCAGCTATTTTTCTTGAATCATTCTTTATCTGTATAATTTATTTTTCCAGGGAGGAATAAAGGAAGTGCTAAAAACAAGGAGTTGGATGCCAAAGAAAAGAAGCAAGAACTTGAGAAACGATTACAAGACTGCAGTGGGCAGCTTCATTCCAACAGCAGCAAAAAAAGTAGTAGAAAGGGTATTGCAGTTGAGACTTGTTTTAAAATTCGGGAAATAAATGTTTTATTATTTATTTATTATTTTTATTTTTGTTTTGAGTGTAATATAACTTTTCAGCATGCATTAACATTAAATGTTTCATCACTGTTGACATAAATTTTCACTGTCCCATACTTTATTGGGTCTTTGTAATTTTTATTTTCAGAAACAGTTATTCTAAAGTAATTTCTTTCTTTTTTATCCAGACAATAATTATGATGTAGCTCTCAAAGAATGCGTAATAAAGAAATTGAAAATAAACATTAAAATAAATCCCCCCTCCACTTTAAAGCAAACAAAATATCTTTTATCTTTCTTAGATGTTGTGGCTCTTAAGCACCCTTGTCTCAAGTTTTATAACTATGCTTGTAGTCATTTAAAATTATTTGTACAAATTGATGGTGACATTAAGCATTACATTGCACTGTCTTAAACCTGAACTTAGAATTGGTTTGCCTTCATCGAATCAACAGTTCCCCTCCTCATTCCATCATCTAAACACTTGTAGTTGTTCAGTAATTATAGAAGTGATTGTTTTTTATGCCTTTAACTGTCCAAGCACAGTTATGTATTCAGCGTTATTATTCAATGAATACTCCCTTTATTTTAGAATCTTTTTTAGATATTTGGAAAAAACATGTTCAGGTTTTAGTTTTGAAATTTAGTGTAGTAATGAATATTTACAATAGCTTGGAATGAAATACTTGTCACCTCAAAAAAAAGGGGGGGAGGGAGGGAGAGAAATATGTATTCAGCATTCAATGGAGCAAAACAAATAGGTATTATAAGGTGAGAATGAAAAACAAAAATAATGCCTTATTACATTGTTATATGCAGAAAACATATTTTTATCAACATATTTTTTTGATCACATGACAATTTTTAAATGCTTCATTAATGATTTTGATAAATTTTTTCATTATCCCATTCTTTATTTGATTGTAATCTTATTTTTAAAATCTTGTTTACAATTATTTCTAAACAATTTCTTGTTTTATCCAGATATTAATTTTGGCTGTATATGAAAAATTCATGATAAAAAAATAATAAATATTAAACTTTTTTTGTCGTACATTTAAAATTACCAAAGTAGTTTTCATACATATAATTCAAAATATGTAGTACTGTTTGAAACACCACTAAAGACTGATTTATACAGTATTAATCATTTGTAGTATGTTATAATTTATTTCTTAGTAATGGAAACATAGTTTACTAAAATGTATGATTAAGCATTAATATGTAATTGCATTTTGATATATTTAATTTGTTATCAGGTAATTTTCAGTTAAAAAAGCCTAACATTTGTGCTAAAGCTGCTAAGTAATAAAATCAGAATTTATTGATTAGAAGACTTTTTGCATGATCTCCTAGGAAAAGAAATTAAGTTAGCAAACAATAAAAAGCGAACTTTAATGCTGTTGTAGTAAAATATGTTGGTAGTATCATCAAAGGCTTAATTTATTAAAAATTTACTGTTACTTTTAAAAAAAAATTCTGTTCTTTGGGATACTACTGACATATTTTACTGCTATAGCATTAAAGTTCACATTTTATTAAATTTCCTAATTTAGAGTCTTTTCCTGGGAGATAACACAAAAACTCTTGTGTATATATATATATATATATAATTCATTAATACAACTCTTACAACAAAATTTATAACTATTAATAAATGAATTTGAGGATGAGCAGTTAAGCAGCTTAAACTTCATTTTCTGAGTTTTCAGAAACAATATTCTGCTTTATAATATAAAGAATCTATAGTAGTCTTCCCTCCTCTTATAGATTCAGATAGTTCTCATGTTGATGTAGTTGGTGGAACTGCAACACGATTGAGTGCCAGTAGCAGCAGTTCAAGTGATAGTGACAGCAGTAGTAGCAGCAGCTCTAGTAGTACTTCAGATTCTAGTGATTCTGAAAATGGTAATTTTTTATGATATTTTATAAAATAGGCTGTAATGGATTAAATAACCGTTTTATTTCAATTTTGTTTTTAACATAAAGTGTTAGTTTTATATTTTATTCATTAAACTATTTGTATGTTTTAAATACATAACATTAAATATGTCGACATTTTTCTGATAAAGCCATATGGGCACATTTTGACTTACTTTCCCTTTACACCTTTTTTCCTCCCCTCCTTTTTTTTAACAAGCAACCAAAACAAAAAATCTTAGCCACTACTTAAGTATTTTTTTAGTCCAAAGGGGCAATTTGCCTGGAAGGACAATTAATTTCATTTTGGTATTTTGCATTGATTCACTAAAAGCATTCTTTCACTTTTCAAATTGTTGCCACCAAATATTATCGCCCTGTATTATATTTAAAGAAATTAAATAATGAAGAATCTGCATAAATTTATGTATGTTTCTCACATTGGGATAAAAAAAATGGTACCTAAAGCCATCAAATGTTGAATGTTTCCACCTGAATATGAGCATCTGGAAACCCAAATTTGGCATTTCTTTTATTATCGATTTCATGTATTGTAAAACTTTAACGAATTTTTTATTAACAAATTCAAGGATTTCAAAATGGGCAATGGCAACGTTGTACAGAAAAAATATTTATCTCCAGCGCGTGAGACTGTCCAAAAAACCATGATTTTATGATGTGTGCTTTTACCTCTCTGCATACAGCTACTGCAATTTGAGTGGGATTATCTGGTTGGTTTGTTCTACAGTTCACATGAAAAAATAGCAGGAAACTACAAATTCTGTTCTTACATGGTCCATTTAATTATTAATTTATCCAAAGAGTTTATGTAAAAGCTGTGAATTTGTTCAGCAAAACATTCCAGTGGTGCTAGTGTGGGCTTCACCTTGTAGAAAAGCATTTTGCCAGCCATATATATCACCAGATCCTATAAAAAGGAACCTAGAAGACAGTGCGCTGTACATTGTTTAAAAAAAAAAAGAAAAATATGTAAAGAGGCTCATATATGTGTGAAGAATGTCAAGTTGGATTATGTTTGGAGCATTGCTTCAAAGTTTTTTTTGCATAATAAGTGAGCAAAAATAAGGGATTTATAAACAAGGATTTCTAAGGTATTTGTAAACAATTTATAAAAACTAAAAATTTGTGTATGTAATTTAATACTAAAGCAAGAGTGATGCTTTTTGTCTTCAAATTTTATATATTCTGTTTTATTGCAGAATTTCTGTAAAAGTTTTTGCAACAAATTGGTTAGGAATTATGTTTGTCTGAAATTAAAAATATCGTACATTTTTTAAATTGCAAATTAATGTCCGCTGAAATTGGATATTCCATATTATGTATAATTTGAAAATTTATTTAAAAATTGTTGTTAAAGTAATTTCAGAACAGAAATGTATGAAAATCGAGCCACTTTTTTAAAATCCTTAGATAATTACTGTAACTATTATGACAACATGTATTTATTATTATTTTGTATTTAATTTTTTTCATGTAAATACATAACAGGCTTATTAAAATAGTAGAATAAAATTTTAATAAAAATTAAAAAAAAATTTTTTTAATAACAGTAAGGGTATATTTTGCTTCTGACCTAATAATTTTTATGTTTAATTTCCCCATTGCATTTTTCCAGTAATCTTATTTAGTCAATTTATTTTCTAAATAATTATGAAAGATTTTAATCTTCCATTCCAATATTTAAATATACATTGTAATAGATTCTTCATGGAAACTTTGTATAGAAGATTAAGTTTATGGTATCTTAGCAAATTATAAGCTTTTATTTATTTGAAGACTGTATCATGTATTCTGAAAGCCATTGCATATTCTTGTGCTAGACTTGGAGGGATTAATGTGTAGCAAATTTCTTTACTTTCTTTGATATAAATTTAGAAATATATGTGTATATATATTTTTTTCCAGATCTGTCAAAGAAACCCAAAGTAGAGGAAAATCAGGTATTTAATGTTATACATATATTTTAATTTTTATTATTTTATAACTTCAAAATCTGTATAAAGGAATGTAACGTTTTTGAAGTAACAAGGAAAATTTTAGAGCAAGTTAGCATATACTTTTATCAAATAATTAAAATTAAAGCAAAAAGTGTTATCTTGCTTTAAAGACCCATTTATGTTATTTATAATTTGTTGTTTTGGTTTAATACTAAGCCTTTAAATTATATACAGTTTAAATATATGAATATTAATATTCATTATTGATGCTATTATTCTTGGTGTTTCCTGAAAAGCAACCTGACAATTATGAAAGATTTTACTGACAGCATAAATTATATTTAATTAAAGCCTTTGTGCTGTCATAGCTGTTAAGTCTCTTGATTTTGGTGGGTGATTCGTAGGTTTTATTCACATATTCTGGGTCTTCAGGTATATCACAGAATCTTCCAGCTTTTAACTTTAGCCTTAATTAAGGAAATTGTTATCCAGTAGTTAAATTATCCTTTAAACTTGTGAATTAGTGAACTTAAATTGTGTTCCATTCTTTTATCCTTTGTGATTTTCAGCACAATTTTTATTTTGTATTAAATTTTGTTTAATATAAGATTCAATTGATGTCTAATAAGTTAATATTGGTATTTAAGTTTATTTTAAATTAATAAATGACCCCTCACTATTACATAACCATTAATTTACATTCCTATGATAGTATGTACATTAATGATGAATCTTATTTTCATTGTATTTAAAGGAACTTAGATATTTTTATACTGAATTTTCTCAGTATAAAAATGCTTTTAAAAAAATTACCAAATGATATTAGTCCAAAACAGGAAATTTAGTTTATCTACTTGAATAGTTATATATCAGAATAGTGTTACAAGTAGTTTAATAACTTGAATATCACTTGTCTATTGTCACCACGAGTCAATTTAAAGGGAGTTTAGAATTTAGAAGGGGAACCGTGAATGCTCGGGTTTATAGATATGACATCCTTGATGCTTATGTGCGCCCATATGCCGGGGCAATAGGTGATGCTTTCCTGTTACAGGACGACAACGCAAGACCACACAGGGCTCGCATTGCAGATGATTATCTTCAACAGGAAATAATAATCGCACATAAAGTGACTAGCTCGTTCCCCGAACTTGAATCCTATCAAGCACGTTTGGGATGATTTAGGGAGACATCTAGCTGCTCTCAGTCCGCTCACTCAGACCCTTGCCGTGCTTGCAGCTTCTTTGCAAGAGCCAATGGCTCTCGCTTCTTATGGAACTGATAGACCGCGTAATTGAAAGCATCATACATCGCTGTATCGCTTTTAGAGACGATCATATTCCATATTGAAGGTACTTTTCCTATAGCAAACTGACATCTTCGATTTTTTTTCATTTTATACATGTGCTAATTTCTGTATTACCATAATTGTGGAGTAATTTCTTTATATGTTATTTGATACCCTACTATGTGTTGTATATTGTGTGTAAGTTTCATAAAATTCTACATGTAACTTTTTCAGTAATCGTGATTTTTGTGATTTTTCCTTAATTTATGATAACCTGTGTATCAAAATACCAGTGGAA
>KK113294.1:208973-237776 GCA_000611955.2 Stegodyphus mimosarum | reverse complement strand
CTTGGTCCATTGTGATTTTTTGTTCCATGTTATCAAAAAATAAAATTTAGCACATTCATATTCATACATGCGCACACAAACACGTATCTATATATTATATAATATGAAACTGATATTCTTTTGTTATGTTATTATTACACAATATGCATTTTGTTTAAATTTTTAACACATTAACGGCAGTAATTTAAACTATTTATGATTATATGTAAACATATTTATATGAAAAATATTAATTATTCTTACCTTCTACACTAAATAAAAGGTGCTGTAGGAATTAAAGCTCAATTGTATTTGAGTTTTCTTTATATATACTGAATACTTTTAAAAAAATATATATATATATGTGTTCTACTGGTGATTTCTATACAGTAAATAGAAGGTGCTGTAGGAATTAAAGCTGAATTGTATTTGAGTTTTCTTTATACACTCACTTCCAAGAGTAAAGCATAAAGATGTAAAATGCAAAAAAATCAACAAATACTGCTTTTTATTGACACAAAATTCGGCAGGAAAGTAGCATATGTATTTATGCATAAAACAAAATCGATAATTATATACAGAAATGAAAACAATATTAAATTTTTGTAAGTTATCATATAATGGCATACTGGAGACTTAAACAGAATTATCTATAAAGTGAAAATAAACAACATAAAATGAAAAAAAGGACATTAATAGGATATGTGATCCCCCTCATCTCTATAAAGTTTACACCTTGTGACCATGCTTTCAATTAGGTGGTCAACCACTGCAGAATTAAGCAATCGCTGTTCTTCTTGTAGAGCAGTTTCCAGCTCAATAAGAGTGGCTTTAGGTGGGAAACGTGAAGATACAGCACGGCAGAGAGCAACCCGAAGATTTTCAATGGGATTAAGGTGGGCGAATGTGCTGGCCACGCCATATGCGCAATCCCTTCACTCTCCAGGTAGCCATCGACGATGTCAGCTGTATGGGGACGTGCGTTATCGTCCATTAAAACAAAAGTACGGCCAACTGCTGCAGTGTACAGTCTCACAATGGGTTCTAGGACTTCATTTCGGTACTGGACAGCCGTCAAGGAACCCCGTTTAAAGATGTGCAGGTCCGTGTGATATGCTAATGAAATCCCTGCTCATACCATAATGCTTCCGCCTCGGAATGCGTGATGTTTTGGGATTGATTGCGTGTTCGTTGTTCACGCCATATCCTTATACGCATGTCATCTGACTCCAGAGCAAATCTTGGCTCATCAGTAAACATGACATTGCCCCAGTCGGACACATTCCATTTGACATGTTCCTGGCACCACTGTAATCATGCCCCTCTTGATTGGACAGATAGAGGAACACAAACTCAAGGTACCCGGCGTACAGTCCACTCATATGTAATCTTCGGCGTACAGTAACTGCAGATATCGCCTTACCAATGGACGCTGTAACCGTAGGTGTCGCATGTGTGGAGGACTTTGTGATTCTGCTTAGCTACAATAGCAATATATCAATCTTCCGCGTGGGTTGTAACCCTTGACCGGCCGGCAACGGGCCTTCTGACAACTGTCTGTGGTTTGAAATTGTTTCCATAAACATGAAATTACAGAATGGTGAACACCGAAGAAAAGAGCAACATCTGTGATTGACTGTCTTGCTTCAATGCGCCTCACAGCATGCCAGTGCTGAGAATCTTCCATTTGTCTTCTGGAAGTCATAGAAACACAGATGTCTTGAAAAGAAAATTGTACGAACGTTTTAAGCACCTTCTGTCAGCACTTACAATCAACTTCTGTAACCCTTCATAAAGCTGGCTTCTTATAAGACTGCCTTTTTTGCATATTTCTTGACATGAAAGTGCGATTGGCTGTTACCTAACATATTTGCATACTTCCATCTACGTCTGCAGAGACTTTCATCCTCTTCAATTCCAATTGGCTTCCGGAAATTAGCATTTTCCTCTCTGTGCTTAACTTTTGTCAGTGAGTGTATTTACTGATTACTGTTTATATATATATATATATATATACTACTGATGATTTCTGGAGATATTTCAGTATGACAACCATCAGTATTTGCTGCTAGATTTATATTAGAGGTGATCTTGTGAGTGACATTGAAATTATGCACATTTGATCCCTCTAGCATCAGAGTTTGTTAATGCTGTGCAGCTATTTTTATACTGTAGAATACTTAATGATTACTGTGTAAATTAACTTATTTTAATGTCATAGGTTTAAAGTTATATACATATGCAAAATGGAATATTGACCTTTAATGGGTTAATAATATAATGGACTAGTTTTAAGAAGTAGAAAAATGGGATTATTTATTGCTTTTGAATTTTTTAAATTTTAACACTATGAGCTTTATTTTGAAATATTTTTAACATTTATAATTAATTGGTAATATTTTCTCAGCTGTCAAATTTAGAACCTCCTCATCTAAATCCTCCTTCTGGTCCTGTTGGTGCATCATCTCATGGTCCACCATCCCTAGGAGGTCCAGTTGGGCCATATCCACCTCCTACAACAATGCCTATAGGAAATCATTCAGGTTATGTTCATCCTCCAAATCAACTGCCTGCATTCCCATCACTTCAAAGCCCTCCACAGTTACAACCAACTATTGAGCAGCCACCTGGACCAGTTTTTCCATTGGTAAACCAGCAAGGTAAAATTACCATCTTTGCCGATCAAAACCTTTTCTTTTTGTGAACTGTAATTAATGACAGATTAAGAGATGAGTAAGTAAGTAATTTGGGAGTGTATTTTCTGCAGCATTTAAATACTTGTCCCCAATATCTTTTGCATTATATTATGCTTTTATTAATCTGAACCTTCCAACTCCCCCCCAAATTTGTAACTGCCTTCTGAGAGATTTTTATGCATTATGTGTTGTCATTGCTATTTTTTCTGCATATTGATATTTTATTCCCGAATATTATATTTATGTGGTTGATAAGACTTTAGTGACTTTAGAAGGCTTATTATCAAACATTCTTTTTGACAAAATAATAAACTTATCAACAAGAAATATTTTTTAAAAAGGGATTTTTTTTTATATTTTGGTTATTAAAATTGTTTAGTATAATTACTAAAATATATATATATATTAATATTAGTATAAAGGAATATCATATATATACACTGATGAGCCAAAACATGACCATCACCACATTTTTCAGTGAACTCATCAGGATGACATGAAAGGCACATGATTAAGTGGGAATGTTATTTAACTGCTGCTGGAGAATCTAAGGAATCATTCCTGCAATTACTTTTGCAAGTAATGGGAAAGGCTTCTGATCTAAGCAAATTTGATAGAGGGTAGATTGTAGCGCCCTGAAGACTCAGTGAGTATCTCTGACACTGCTTGACTGATAGGTTGTTCGTGATCTGCCGTTGTTAGTATTTGTGCTAAGTGGATAAATGACAGTGAAACCAGCAATAAAAGCCAAGGTGTTGGATGTCCATGCGTCATTAAAGAAAAACACCATTGTAGACTGTCCTACTTGATTTAGCAAAATCAGCACCAGACACTGGCTTGGCTGAGAGCCTAATACAATGCAGGTCACTGTTGGATATGCGACTGCACAGCAGACGTCCCACTCATGTGCCTTTTTTGAGTAAGCTTCATTGTCAGCTACACCTACACTGGTAGCCTTCATTGTTAACCCGAAAATATGGAGGCTGGACTATGGATAGGTGAATGACAGTTGCCTGGTCGGATGAATCACGGTTTCTCATTCACCATGTGGATGGTTGTGTCAGGGTACACCATCTTCCAGGTGAACAGTTGCTTCGTCCTGTGCAGCAGATTATACACAGGGTGGTCCTGGTGGTGTTATGCTTCATGGTCAGCTCTGGGACCCTTAGTTCTGGTAGAACAGACCATACAAGCTGCAGACTATCAGATCAGTTGCACCCTTACATGGCATCTGTTTTCTCAAGTCCAAATAGAATCTTCCAGCAGGACAACATCTCATGTCACAAGACTCTTGTGTTAGAGTGGTCCGAGGAGCATAAAGATGAATTCCAATTAATGTCCTGGTTACCTAACTCGTCGGTTCTTAACCAATGGAGTACTTTTGGGATGTCATGGAGTGGCAGCTCAGAGATCAAACACTACCGTGTCGGTATGTCTGTACTTGACCGCTGCTTAGATATTTGATACAACCTTTTAGAAATTATCTATTAAGAATTTGTGGCATCCATGCCAAGGTGAGGTTTGCAACAGTTTTGTAGACCAAATGTCATGCAATGCATTATTGACTATGTGGTAATAATGTTTTGTGTTTTCAGTGTATTATTAAAGAATATATATTTACTTTTGTAGCATAAGCTGTGTTATGAAAATATTGATGAAAGTTGATGATATTTTTATATGAAAGTGTGTCTTTTATTTGTATTCTTTTTTAGCTCCTAGTGTTCCTTCAAGACCTCCAGTTGTTGCCAGTCATAATCTTCCACAGCAGCCATCAAGGCCTACGGCTACTGCAACTGCTGCACCTGTAAAGAAAAATGTTATCACATCGCAACCTAGGCCACATGGTATGAGAAAAATTGTTTTTGGTAATTTTTCTGTGAATAATAATATAATTTGGGGATCCCCTCTTTTTTTTTTTTTTTGATAAAATGAAATGCAAAGTAATGTTTATTATTTACATTTAGTTCACGTAGTATTGCAGTATCTTCCTGTCCTTTACTATTAAGTGGCATTTCACACAGGAAAGAAAGAAATTGCATTTAACAAACATTTGCCAAACACAGAGATTATGTCATTAATACACTGCACATATGACAAAATTATGTTTCGCAAAGTTAACTTTTTATGAAAAAAATGCATTAGATATAAGTGAAAAGAAAGTACATAGAATTTAAGCAAAACTAAGTATTGTTATGATTAATAAGAAAAACCTAAACAAATGTTGATTGAAAAGATTTTTATTATTGCTTAGTAAGTGCATGATGCTATTATTTTTTTTAAAGCTGGTGATTTTTGCTTGTGATACAGCTCTTGTAAGTTCTGTGGTAAAAGAGTGCAAAACTTCAGTGCGTCATAAATTAGCTTCTTTTTTCTTGCTTTGAGTCAGTCTCTACAGCAAAATCACGCAGCTCCTGTGCCTTTTTTAACAATATGTAATAACCTTGTGTAAGTTAAAGACACTTTTATCTTCATTATAACTATCAGCTGGTACTATTAAGATCAAACAATTCTTTGTGTCATTTCTTGATTTATTCTTTAACTTCTTCTCCCATATCTGAAAATTCTTCATTGCCACTTGCTTTTGTAATTTCTACAGTTTTTTTACTTCATTTTCAGTTAATGGAAATCCTTTAAATTAGTTGGTAACTGATGGTCAGAGATAATGCTGACAAGCATTTAGTGTTGATGGTTAAATATTGAACTGTGTATGAATGAAATTCTAACATTGGACAAATTAAATAGAATCAGTTAACACATATATGTGAAAATGTATTCCCCAAATCCGCACTTAGGCAAGCGAAGTTTACAAATTGGAAGGTTATGAAAATAAATAAACTGGTAACTTCAATTTATTACCGAATTTATGAAAAATAAAACTGAACTGTTATTTATTAGAAAATGAGTAAAACAATTTGTACAAAAGCATAACGTAATCAAAACAAATATATATATATATATATATAAAAGGAAGAGGTATAATATAATGTTTTGGCTATTTATTTACTCCTGTACTGACACAGCAACGTGGAAGTTTTCATTATTATGCTGTATTTGAATTGTAACATTGTAATAATTATAATAATAATAAAAAATCTGTACAGGTATGAAATACATTTATCATAGTAGTGTAAGTTAAAAATATATATATTGTTTATTTTTAATTCATATTTGATGACTTACAGTTTTTTTTTCCACTCTGTATGTATCTATTATTACATTATGTTTTGGATGGAAGTAGTTTTTCGTCTATGTCTGAAAAGCAGATGTATTGCTATATATGTTATTATGATCAAACGTGTATTATTGGTTTTTAGTTCCACACTAAGCAGCTATGCAATAAAAATACTTAAAATATCAATATTTCCCAGATTTTTGTAGCATTAGTAGTTTCTGAATCAGTTTAAGAAAGGTCATAATGCCATTCGCCTTGCACTTTGGATGAAATATTTTTAAAGTGAACAAGATCTTCATGTACAGGAGAATTTTACAACTGGTGGAGTAGTAAATAATTCTGAAATTTTATTTGGCTCCAACTGGCTGAAGTTTCTTCTCTACTTTTGTTTTCTTATTCCAAGTTTTTAGATAACTATTTTGTTTTTAAAATGCATTGCAGATATTGTTCCTAACATATTGATATTAATAAATATTATGTAATTTGGATTTTAGAGAATTGTATTATATCCATCAAAAGTTTGGCCATTTTCATTTGATACTGATTTTATTTGAATCCTTTGCACTTTTTCTCCAAGGCAAAACATTTCAGCATGTTGATGCATATATATGACGACTATGTATTTGAGAAAAAAAATTATTATGATCAAACATGAAAAAAATTGTAAATGCTCATGCACAGTTTTTAAATGCAATCTGAATTATTATGGAAGAGTAGTGGAAGAAGTATAATGAATACTGTTGGGGCAGTCTCCTTCTAAAAGTGAGGAATTTTTCCTATAGTACTCTGTGTCACTATATGAGATGACCTCTATAAAGACCAAATCATCTGGGATCACTAATGGTCATCTTATTGAAGTTTTACCATACTCATTTTTGATTGAGAAGTATTTTATTTTAAATAATGAGTAGATTTAAATATTAGCAATGAAGCCAGATTGGTTTAGTTGTCTAGTTTTACTTATGCGCTTAGTGTAATTTTTTATCTGTTGTGCGATTTCAGGTGCTGTTCCAGTGTCAACTGCAAGTGTAACTACACCCGTTTGTCAGGCTCCAGTGCCAACTCAAGCTCCTCCTGTTCCTTCCGAGCCATCACCTAATTCCCCGAGCACACCACCTAAATTGACTCCGGCAGCAGAACTTCGAGCCAGGACTCCACAAATCCCTACGCCTCCTTTAGATCCTGCACCACCTCCATTGCTGTCAAAACCTCGTGAACGAAATTCTGAAACAGAACATACATCTTCTAATGCATACACTTCTAACAGAGCACCTGAACTTACGGCACAGCCAGGTAAGGGGATGTATAAGAATCTCATTGTATGTATTAAATACTGCTTTATAATTCTGTATTTTATTAATAAAATAGTAACGTTCTTATGTTAAATTAACCTACTATTAATTATAATTTGATCTGTGCAGTAACTTCCCATATTCCTACCAGAAAGCAAATTACCTTTTATAATATATAAGCAGAGGATTTAAAATCATAGGGTACGAGTTTCTTACACTTGTGTTTGGCTGTTAGAATATCGCCAGCTCTATCTAAAAGTGATTATTTGCATTCTCCCGCAGCTGAGACTTTTAAACATAGCTTCGGTAAAAGTAATTGAGCCAACTTATAGCTCATGTTGTTGAATGTATAGTCTTTTCCAGTGTTATCAGTTTTAAATTATTTTGACTGCTATTCTTTAATTATCTCACCACAACTATGGTTTTTGTGTATAGTACAAGCTATGCCTTTTATGTTAATAGTTTAACAGGGGGGGTTCTTACTGTCCTTAGGTCCGTGGTTCGAGTTCCAGCAAGGACGTATCTAATTTTTCATATCTCCTGCTTCGAAATAACCTAATATCTCTAGAAATCTCCTGATCTATCATCAGTGTATTTTTGTGCTTTTGAACTTCTAAAAAGCGAGTTATCTGAATGTTGACTTTCAACCTCCTTTTATACTTTTGAAAGCTGTTCAAGAGTAATATGAAAAATACCTCTTCCAATACTACAAAAGACTTTATATTATCTTGGAAATTGCAATTAGTAAAGATAGTGAAGAATAAGTGTTATCAAATAGAACATTTAAAACATACAAATTTTAAAAAAAAATATGCGAACATCCTCTGTAGCCTAGTATCTACAGTATATGAAGTATACAGTAAACATACAGAATGTATGTTTACTGTACGTATTCTGTACTGTATTTCAGTACAGAATGTACTGATGTTTTACAGAAATAACATCAGTTTTATTTCTGTAAAATATTAAGCATGTACTCCTCACATTTTTTCACAAAACTAGCATTAACAAATGCCAACTAACTATATTCAAGCCTCCTTTTTGATAAATGACTCACTAAGCATAAAACTATACTCTGAAGTATATGAAACAAACTAATAAATGAGACAGTTTTGTTTCACTGGCTTCAGAAACTCAGCTAATTATTTCTAACTGTAATAATTTGTGTATAATAGGGAGAAAAAATAGTCAATAGTGTTTCTTCAGTAATTTGTTAAAAAGTGGAGGGAAAAAAGCCGATGAATACAAATATGTAATCTTAATTTGGAGACCTAAACATTGATTTGATGTGTTGTATTTCATACATTACAATGATAAATTGGATTTAAAAGTAGTTTTACAATGTAGCAAGGGGCAAATTTTAAATAAATCAAGTATGTTTATCAAACTAAATATACAATGATGTTTTATTTATGTCTTAGTCTGCATTTTATTTCTGGTCCTTTGCTGTTATATTGTAAGAGCATAATTCAGAAATATAATCTATTAGGAATTTAATTTCAAGTGTTAATATCTTTTGATAATATAATCTGATCTTAATATAAGAGAAAAATCTTTTATGCAAGGAAAAGGGTTTTTAAATAAGGTAGTAAAGGAATTAGCAATCATTAAAAAAACACAAAGTTAGGCATTTAAATTGAAAGAATGCTAAAAATACGGGTCTCCTACAAGGGGTATCTCAGTTTGGAGATTTGCATAGCATTGTAATGGGAAAAGGTAAAAAAGAGTAGCGAAATTTGTTTATAGTATGTGGACAAAATTATTTCAAAATTTTCTGAAGGCAGATATTTGGAAATATAAACTTTTTGTTTTTATTTACGAAATGCATAAAAAATAATTTTACTGTTTAGTAGCATGTAACATTAGAGGAAAAATTCTAACCTTTTATTCAAACTTTCAATATTTTTCTTACCACCACCCCCCCCCCCCCAAAAAAAAGAAGAAATATGTATGAATGCTTCACGTGCCAAATCGATTAACTCCATTTTTGGAATTTTATTAAATTTTAATATCAAAGCACTTCATTAGCTCCTAACTGTACATATTCAAAACAAATTTCTCTAATAATAAGTATTAACACCTCTAAATGACAAAATCGTTTTAGCCATTGAATAATAAATAATTTATGTCAGAAGCCAATCTGATTAACTCCATACTATAATGTATTTATGTCATAATAAAAATCTATTTAACCCACTGCATTATTTTTCCTCTCCTACAGAGACATCTGTAAGTTTTTCGTTTAATTTCGTTGTTCCTGTTAGACGCGAGCTGTTATCGCTCACACGAACTAAGTACGAGAAAAATAAAATATAAATTAGTTGTATTCGAACTGCCACAAGTGAAGTGAAGATATTTATAAATTTCAATTTCATTGCTTTTTTTTTTAATTATTATAACATTAAGATGGAAGATGTTAAGAATTATTTGATTAAGAAAAATAATGAATCGGATGGTTCTTCAATACAAATTATTGGCAGAAACCTCGGCTCAAGAAAACGATTTTGTATTTACTCGGATTTGTCATCTGATCACAGCAATAAAAAAATTGCAGCAAATAATTCGACTGGACGAAAAAGGAGTCGTAATCCTAGTAAATGGGACCGAAATGTCCAAAAGCATAACAGAATAAAAGGTTTAGGATACAGAAATAGAAGTGGACGTTTAATATTTGAAAAAACATTTGCAAATCTGCCATGTTGATGTTATAAGTGCAATGAAAAAATCATTTCGGATGAAAGAAAAGCTGCAATGGAGGCATTTTATCAGTTAGAGAGTCAAGTTGAGCAAAATATTTTTTTAAGAGGGTGCATTAAAGAAATAAAAAGAAGCCGTCCAAAGGATAACAATAAAATTTCGAGATCACGTTCTTGCATGTATTATTTTCGAAGAGTCGGAAAAGATGATATTTCGGTTTGCAAAAAATATTTTAAGGATACCTATCAGATAGCGACAGGCGACTATAAGACTGCTGCTGTAAGGAACAAGTTTCATTGTTGATTGATCATCGTGATCGCCATGTTCCAGGTAACAAAATTGATGACACATATGTTATAAAACATATAAACTCATTTCCGGCATACACAAGCCACTACACAAGAGCTTATAACCCAATGAGAAAATACTTAAATCTAGACTTAAATATTAAGAAAATGCACGAACTCTACATCACGCGATGCACAGAAGAAAATATAGAACCAGTTAAAGAAATATATTTTTACGAGGTATTCTCAACTAAATTTAACTTGCATTTTAAACAACCATATAAAGATACATGCAAAACTTGTGATTATCTACAAATAAAAATTGAGTCTTCAGACAGTGAGGAAATGAGAAATGGCAAAAATCAAAAAGGACGCTTACTTGCAAAAGGCTGAACAGGCTCATAGTCATATGGCTGCTGATCGGATGGCAGCATCCAAAGATATTGTAGACTTGGAAAAAGCTCTATCCTTTCCAAAATTGACTACATCGATAGCTTACTATAAACGAAATCTATATGTTTATAGTTTCGGATGCCATGATTTTAATAAAAATATAAGTCACATGTTCGTTTGGTCAGAAACTGAGGGATCTCGCAGGTCTCAGGAAATTTCTTCATGCCTAGTAAAGTATATGAAGATTTGTGCTAAAAAGTTTTAAAAAATAATAACCTACTCAGACTCGTGTACGCGACAAAATAGAAATATTAAAACTGTTTATTGAAATTGCTTCAAAGTACAGAAATACAAGCTGAATCAATTGAAATGAAATTTCTGGAAAGTGGACACAGTTACTTGCCTAATGATTCACAATTCGCTGTCATTGAATCTCAAGCAAAAAAAGTTCAGAATATCTTTTCACCAGATGATTGGTATAATATAATAAAAACCTGTAAAAGGAAAGCACCATTTCATATAATTCAAATGACGCATCAGGACTTTTCTCTACAAGTACTTTAGAAAATTCTATCAAAAATAGAAAGGTATCAGTTACAAGGATACCAGTAAATTGGCTCAAAATGCACTGGATAAAATTAGAAAAGTTGAAACCCCATCTGATACAATTTAAGTATGACTTAAACAAAGGTACCGAATTTAGTGCCATATACAAAAAAGTGTAGCAGGTAGACCATTATGTCTGAAAAATGTGATCCAGCCTTTGTGGCATCCAACTGGTAGAACAGTGAAAAGAGGAAAGATATGATGGACTTGTTGAAATTTATTCCCTCTATTAAACACGAGTATTATTAAACTTTAAGGACAAATTGATAGGATGGGAGCTCAAATACAGCTAACAAAGATGACATCATTTATAATGATGATAACGCAATTTAAACAAAGTAATAATACTCGTAATATTATGTACGAGTAACAGAATAGTTATTATTCATTTGTGCTAAACTCTTTAATAAAACATATATTTATATAATGACATTTTTCTGTAATAAAAGAATAATTCAAAGACTGGATTTCAATTAATAATTTACTTTCACTTGCCAAATCGATTAACTCCCCTAAACACAAAAAAATTGTAGTAATAATAACAATTACTCCAAGTATATTCCATCTTATATTTTCTATATGTCGTCAAATCAAATAGGCGTTTGCAATAATACAGTGTATATTGTATTTTCGAATTTTTAATTTGAGAAGAATTTTAAAAAACAACATATAATATTTTATCATTTTTCTCAACTTCTTGTTTTATGGAGTTAATCGATTTGGCAAGTGAAGCATCCATATATATCCTGTTCTGCTGAATCAATTGATGAAATTTAATTTGCATTTTTCGTGTTGACACTTTGACATATATCAACTTTGACATCTACTTTGACAACTTTATCATCTAACTTTGACATATATCAGCTTTACATACAGCATTGTTCTAATATAAGTATTCTGATGCAAATTCAGATTTTTAAATGACATTTCAGACTTTTTTTAAATGACATAATGATCCCCCCCCCCCATATTTTGATTTTACGACTCAAATTATGCTTAAATATCAGGTTTTGCAAAGTTTGATGCAAAACTTACCGAAAATTTTTAAAAATTTGTCTTGGTGCACTTTTTTCACTTTGTGCAAAGAATAATTCATTTGGCAAAATTCATAATTTTATGGTATCTGATTATCCCTTTTATTGTGCACCAGTGGAATAAAAGGTGCACTGTTCATTCTTTCAAATAATTGTAACAAAGTGCATAAACCATATTTAGTGCTATTATCTCATAAAAAAATATGCCAAATTTCAAAACACGCTAATATATAAATTCACATATATCTTTGGAAATATTAAATAATAAATTTGAATTTTTTTGGGTGCGCCTAGAAATACATCTACTTTAATATGATAGCAAAAATTTTATAGCTTATAATTCAAAGCATTTATAAAAATTACTAAAAAATATGAATTTTTAAAAATCAGAAAATATTTGCAAATTTATTTGGATTGAACCTAAATTTCAAATTGTGAAAGAAGGAATCCATTATGTGTAATAAAAAAAAAGAGAGATGTTAATAAATATGTACCAAATTGAATTAACATTAAAGCTAAAATGTTGAGAGCTACTTTTTTTAAAATAAATTACTCGTGATTTTCACATTTTGGCCTAATTTGAGTCGTAGAATTGAAATATGGGGGGGGGAATAGATATGTCATTTCAGAAAAGTGATTTTGTGTCAAAATACAACTTAAATTTCAACAATCGGCCCAGTAGAACTGGAGAATAGAACTGCTCCACTTCCTTGTACAAAGTAAAAAGGAAGTATTGTATTCGTGAAAAATTTCACATACCATATTTCAGCAAAAATATCTATTTTGACCGCTGTCAGATGCAATTTAATGATGTTTTTGAGTGACATTCATAAAGAACTCCTTTCCCCCCACCAAAAAATTTAAAAGTGGTTAAAAGGGATTCTAAAGAGACTTTTTTCATGGCATCTGTGCGTATGTATGTATGTATGTATGTAGCATAACTCAAAAACAAATAGCCTCAGAATGTTGAATATTTGTTATATATTGGTAAATTGTGCATTTTTTGTTTTAAAAATTATTGAATTACATTGTTCTTATCTTCCGATTAAGGTTTTTATGCCTTTAGTAAATCGGCATGCAAGATTTGTAGAGTTATCAACAATTTAAAATGCTTCTAAGCCTAATCATTTTTCTCATTGCGGACATATTTGTTTACATTTGAAACTTGAATATTGGATTTGTTGCCAGACTAGAAAAACTAAGCTTTGCAACAACAAAGATAACGTCTTCTTTTATTATTGCGAATTAAATCATGCTTAATCCATTATGGAATTTATTCGAGGAAATAAATGCTTAAGATTTACTTCGTAATTTTTAATATAGATATTTTGAGTTTTTATGTATTTTTGCCTTGTTGCAAAGTGAGAATTGAATGAGAAATACTGCATCATCTGTGAAAAACTGTTCTTTCTTTTTTATTCTTTTACGCATCGTTTTAGATTTATTGTAGTATTTGAATAGAACATGTGGCAACGATTAAGTAATTCTCCAGTTGATATGCAGAATTTTTATGCATTCTAATGAGTTATAAAATGAATGAGATATAATGCTGTTAAGTGAAGCTAGTGCCAGAGTGTCGCTGTGGTAAGCAAATATAGTGAGTTTTAAAGAGTGCATTTATTCTATTGTGGTTTATGCGCAATCGATGAAGTAGATTTAATTCAATCCGATAAGTTTAAATGAAATGCAAAATACGTATAATTTAATATTCCGAACAGGGAAGTCATGTGGCATACACATCAGATTTTTTTAGTGCTAGGTGTACTTATATAAATACCTCTTGATTTGATTATATAGTTATAATTCTTTAGTAATTTGTGTACAGTGTATTTGTATAGTAACGTTCATGCATTAATGTATAATTTATTAGGTCTGCCTAATTACACAGTCGGAAATCAAGCCCCAGCTGTTACTAATCCTTCTGTAACTAATGGTGAAAAGAAAATGGAACAGAAGCCTTCTCCTATATCATCTACTCCTACCACAAAAAAGGTAATTTCTTCAGTATGGCACTGATTTTTTTCTCTGGCTGAATTATATAAAAATTAGTCTTTTTGTTTCTTAAAATAAAAGTATTCTGTTTGAGAACTTCTTGAGAACTTCAAAAATAATTCTTAATTAATTTACTTTATTTGATAGGGGAGGTATAAAGTAAAAGTTTAACTTAAGGATGCATGTATTTTTCTTTTTGTAAAAAACCATGGACATAAATACATTTATTTACAGCTTTAGTTGATTTCTAATTATTTTCTCTAAATAAATATTATCATTTTATTTATTAAGTGCATTTACATTTTTTGTTTGTTTTATTGATTAATCATAATGGGGAGTTGTATATGAAACATATCTACTCTTTTTGGTAACATATCCTAAGTTAAGACTCTTAAGTAGAACTAAGCGACTTATCGCTATGTCTAGGTAAGCAAACAGACTGTAAGAAGGGTGTAAAAATGTTCTTTTATTAAGAACTCATTAAGTTGAACTGAAGTACTTCTGGTGCTTAACAATTCAGCCAGCATTTATGGCTGTGTGACAGCACTATTTCTAGATTAAAGCAATCTCAAACCCTCACTTAAATAAGCACAAGGTGAAACTTGCATTCTGGCAGAAAAATAAAAGGGAGAAGTATGAGTAAAGTTTTGGCACATAAAATAATTAATTAACCTTACACGTTAATGATGTAATTGTCAAATCTATTTCGTGCAATTTTTAATTTATTCCTATGAATTTTCTTAAGATACTCAATTCTTTTGTAACTAAGTTGTGTATAACTAAAATTTAAAAGCAAAAAAAAAATATATTTTGTATAAAATAACTACTGATGTGCAGTTTACTAAAATTATATATTACTCTCTGGCTTATTTATTAGCCAGACAGCAATATATATTTATTTCATGTCTATCAATTTAGTGAGAGGTCAGAAGTCACCAACTCAGTAAAACAATGTAGAAAGCAGTTTAAAATTCCAAATTCTGTAGTAGGTTTAAATAATACGTGTGTAAGCTTAAGTTGCATTTTTAAGTCCACAAAGCAAAAAAATGCTATTGAAAGATTGTAAAAAATCATAAAATACTTCTCTTTTGTTTTGTAATAATGATTATACCTACTGTTTTTAACTCATAAATGTAGTTCTTTTTTGAATTTGTATATTACAGAAAAATTTTTGGTCTCAATCTTTAGATTTTATTTTGGATCCAGATGTACTTAATACAAAAAATAGAGTTAGAAATTTTTCAATCAGTCTATAAATGTTTGCAATGTCTAAATTAAGCTAGAGCTACTGTATTCGGTAGCTTCATTTTACAATTTACGGTATTGAAAATAAATGAAACATGGTATTCATCTTTGATTTGCAGTATTGTTTTATTTTTTCATCTAATTGTGTTCCAAATTTGATTCTAAAATTGGTCACAAAAATTTGTTTAGTAATCATAAAAAACTAAGGCAACCAAATTCTTCCACAGGAGGGGATATTTGATTATATTTACTCAAAAATTAAGGAGTGCTTTCTTTTTAAAGTACTGATTATTGAAATCAAATATTTGCAATGTATTCAAACATACTGGACAGCATTACCTACTTCAGAACAAATTTGGAGCACTTCAATACCTTTTGAAGGTCTAGAAGGTAGCCATTCATCAAACATCAGTGTTTCTTAGTTTAATAAGGGCATCACATTTGATGATTTAACACAGGGCTATACAACCTCAAGTGGCCCAAGGGCCACTTTAAAAAAGTGCAGTTTGGCAAGCCACATTACAAAATACTTCATATGCAACTTGATCAGTGAGTTTCTACAGGTATGGTATACTAAAAAAAAAGTGTGTGCATTATTATTTTTTTTATTCAAAAAATATCAAATTACAAAAAAAGTGAGTGGGAAATTTGAGGATGTTGCTTTTCAGTAACTAATGCTTCAATATTAACTTTAATATTTGTTGTGGATAACAAAGCAACTGAGTAAGTGATTTATCAGAGAGGAAACATATATATTTTGACTTTATTATTATTTATCATAAATTTCATGTTGGAAAAGCTGCTTTTGCAAAGATACGTGCTTCCCAGCATTGAACCCAGAGTAGGCTCTAAGTTTCACAAGTTTGGATATTGTTCTCTTGGCAGCAACTTGAAAAAGTCCAATCCAGTTTCAGTTAAAGGATCTGGTTGCAAATCACACAATTCCAGTTGAAGGTCTGCTCTGCTTACGTTCTCAACAGAAATTGTATGGGGCTGTGTAAAAACTGAAATCTCTCTTTTGATTTTTTTTAAAGTCCCTAAATCAATTTTCAAATTTTTCTGCAATTATGTCAATTTATTTTATGTGAGATAAATATGAAACTTCAAAAATCCTTCATATCTTCAAAATGCTCTTTACAACTTGGATGGAACAAAATCAAAAATCAGTTTTTTTTAATGAAGACTTGGAAAGCTTAATTTTATTCTTAAACCCATATATGTGTCCAAATAAGTTGATAACATTCTGCTGTCTTCCTTGTAGCATCAAATTCAGTTCGTTAAGGGGAGGTGTCAGGTCTGCTAAAAATTTTGCACCTATCATTTGATTTTCCAGTTCCATAGTGTCCTACTTTACTTCATCGTTAAGTAAAATAGGAATCTCCTTGTTTAGAGGGAAGAATTTCAAACCGTTTCTGGCATTTAACCAACGAATATCACTGTGAAGTAACAAGTCCCCATATGTGAAGTATGCTCCTTCAAAATTGCTCCACATTTTAAATAAAGACATTTAATTATATACATTATATTACATATTACATAGTACAGTTACATAACAAATATGCATTACACAACTCATCACACTCCATTCTCAGAACCCACGCCAACTCTCTTCCAAACCGAAACTTTTCTCCTCCAGTTGAGGGGTGCTACTATGCCATTTATGGGAGATCGCAACATGCTCCCCACGGATGGCCATCCATGACATCAAACTACCTCTTACATGAAATTATTTCTTAACATTATTCTTAGTTAACATATAATTTCCAGATTAAAGCATATAAATGAGTAATACTAAGCCTAAAATAATATATAGCTTAACTGTTTATTGGTAATACACACAGTTTGTGAATGGGTCTCTTGAATTCACTATCAGCAGTTTTTAATTTTAAAACACGAACTGTAATCGATTACCTGGGTAAATTTCTGTGATATGTCCCAGTTTCCATTTTAAGGAAGGTGTGTTGTCTTCTATAATGATCATTAGGTGATTTATTTTAATATTTGCTGAAGCACAATGCCATTTTGTGCAAACTTGGAGTTAAGTCAAATACTCTTTAGACCACTTCCTCCAGAAGGACTGCAACATTTGCTGAACTAGTTTCCAACGACTGCAAAGTATTAGTGTCTCGTCGCACACATATGGTTCCGGAATAGCTTTTAACGATGTTCCTATCAAAAATTTACCTGGATTAATCACGGAAAGATCATCTGGATCACTTGAAACTGCTACCAATGGTCTTGAATTCAGACATGCCTCGACTTCTAGATAGGTAGCAAATTCTTCGAAAGTTAGAACCTGAGAACCCAACTGCTCTTCTCATATGATATTTCATAGCCTTTACCGCAGCTTCCCACAGTCCACTAAATTGTGGTGCAGAAGGTGGATTGAAATTCTGCTTAATTTCTTCCTCTATTAAATAACTAGCTACCTTTGGGTCAGAACGATATGATTTTCAACCTTTGGGTCAGAACGATATGATTTTCAGTTGTCTGTTGTCACCTATAAAATTAGTGCCACAATCACTATACATTTCTTCTGGTCTTCCATGTCTAGCAATGAATCGTTTTAGATCTGCTATGAAGGAATCTGTCTTCATGTCTCCAACTTGTTCTGAATGGACTACTTTGGTACTAAAACATACAAAAACACAAATGAAGATCTTTACTGCCCGAACACCACGCCCTTTCTTTGGTTTAACTTGGAAGGGACTGGAAAAATCCACAACACATTTCGAAAAAGCTCTTGAGGGATTCACTCTGGATGCTGGAAGATCTCCCATTGCTTGATATGACAGTTTACTTCTGTGTCGACAGCATGTTACACCTTTGCAAATGATCTTGCGAATAGCTTTTCATGCATTAATAATCCAGTATCTCTGCCTGATTTCTGAATGGAGCATTTGTTCTCCTCCGTGAAGATATTTATAGTGATAATATTGTATTATCAGTTCTGTAATATAGTGTGATTTAGCAGAATGATTGGATATTTTACATTCTGTGCGATGCATTTCTTAGTCGTCCTCCCACTCTTAGAATACCCTCATCGTCTAAGAATGTATGCAACATATTGAGTTTACTGCGAGGACTCACTAGTCTTTTCTTTTTCAAATGATCGATTTCTTCACTAAATTCTTGCATTTGCACAGAGTTGATTGCCCAAGAATGTGCAAGGGCTAGCTCTCTAGTCTGGAGAAAATTTGATTTTATCCTTGATAGTGATGACCGTTTCAAACTGGCAATAAATCCGAGACACCAAGCTATAATTCGTAAAAGTTTGTCCAAGAGGAATATTTATGAAGTAGTTCTTCAATCACATAATTCTAATTCACAGCAGTATGCACAACACATCCTTTTTTCTCTGTTTCTATTACTTCCGATGGTATATCCTTTAATGAATGCTTAGGGGAAAAAAACTGTCCTTTCTTTTTAGCCAATGCGGACCACACCACCATCGATCACCTTCCAACAAACACTGAGCTGGCACACCTCTACTGACTAAATCAGCAGGATTGTCTTTTCCACTGCAATGATTCCAGGACCTCTGATTTTTCTTGTACTTCAACCAATGTATTACCGACAAACTGTTTCCCTTGTTTTGCAGATCCCCTTATCCAAAACAAGACAATTAAGGAATTGGTCCAATACACAAACTTATCAATAAGATCCTTAAAAATCTATCCCAGATACTTTCCTAATAAGCTCCTATAACTGCTGCCATTACTTTCAATCATGGCAACGTCAATTTCTTCAAAGGAGCTACTCTGCTTTTCGACATGAAAAACGACACGGAAATGTTACCCTTAACATTTAAGTAATGACAATACGCTACAGCACAATAAGCTATAGGAGAGGCATCGCAAAATACATATATTTCCATTTTTGAATTTAAGTTTTCACAATACACAAATACATTTCTCGGAACAGAAATATCCTTCACATATTCAGCCTCAGAGCACCAGTTAGTCCACTTGATTTTAACATCGTCTGGCAGTTTCTCATCCCAACTAATACCACGTTCCCAAATTTCCTGTAGCAAACACTTAATCCTAACTTCAAATGGAACTGTAAACCCAGTCGGATCAAAATCATTGCTGCAATATGCAAGACATAATGCTTTGTGCTCTTCAGATTCTTTAAACTCTCCATTAATCCTGCTATATCTAAAGAAAATTTATCATTTACTGGATTCCACTTCAAGCCTAAAACCTTCAACTAACAGTCAGAAATACAAGTATCATCGCTAAGTCCATTTTGCATCCACAATGACCTCAGTTTCTCCGAATTAGTTTTTAATTTTCACAGATTCATACTTGCCTCCTTTCAAATCTACACAGCTTCAGAAGATAGCTTAAATGCCTCTTCAACACTATTTCTCCTAAAATATAAATCATCTTATGATTTATATTGCGATGACTTACAACCAAATGGCAAATGTGTCATATGCATTATTTTGTAGTCTTCATTTGTATTTTCTGAAAACCACAAGAACTTTAAAAATTTCCTATACTCTTCGGAAATTCCAATCATCAAAAATGTTTTCTCTATATCAGCACAAAATGCAATTTTGAATTTCCTGAAAATTTAAAATAATATCCAGTACATTGGGATTCAAATTTGGCCCAGTCTCTAAATAATCATTCAAAGAAAGATTTAGTTTCACTTTCGAACTACAATTGAAAATTACGCAAACTTTAGTACAGTACAAAGTCCATAATCCGGACCTCAAAGATAGAAACTTTTTTTTGTATGCTTTACGCATGTGCATTTGATTTTTTCCCTTCCATAATAAAACATGTGGAGATTTTTGAAAACTGCCGAGATTGCAATCTCGTTTTCTTCCCTCCCCCTAAGGTGTGCAGTTTCTCTAAATGCATTGTGTCAGCTTACTGCAGACAGCTTGTCCTAAGAAATTTCTTATCGTTTGGTTGCTCATGAAATTTGTTGTTGATTCTTTTGTGGTACTGTGTGGTTTTAAGCTTTAAACAGCAATAAAGGTCCTATAAAAATAACAGAAGTAAACAAAATCTCAGTCGTGATCATAACAAAGCCAGAAAGGCTTGTTGGTCTGACCTTCAGAATAGATTTATAAAGAACGGGGTCAAAGCCTAATGAAATCTTTGTTAGAAAGTACAAAGGATGTCATTCAAAATCTTCACACCTATTTTCTGCGTTAATGGACGGTGAGGGGAGGAAATTGCTGTGAAACTTTAATAGTATTTCAGACGGTTCGGTATTTTGAGGATACAGAATAGCAAAGGGTCTGGATTTCAAAGAGATAAGCTAGGCTAAAATTATATTTACTGATTCTAAGGCATTAACTGAAATGGGCAGTTAATGTTGCAGATTGCACTGTTCCTTAATCTTCTAATTGGATCCGGCTTACTATTTTTTGCAGACTGTTAGAGCAATTTTAAAAAAGTTAAGCTTGAATGTTCGATTATGTCAAAAAGAGTTTCCAATTCTGGAGTTGCCAAAGGATCTACAAAGCGAAAACATGTTTCGATGTCCATCAAACAAAAAGTGGAATTGCTGCAAAAAATAGATAAAGACATATCCGTCTCAAAATTATGCGAGGAGTATGACATTGGAAAGTCAACTGTATATGACATAAGGAAAAAGGAACTTTTTGAATTTTTTTGTGGATTTCGACATCCCACTGGCAATGAATAACAGAAAAAGGGTTCGTTATGGTAAAAGTGATGATCATGACAAAGTGATGATTGAATGGGTCAGACAGCGTCGCAGTGAGGGCGTGCCATTGACAGGTCTAATGCTAATGGCTCAAGCCAAAATATTTCATGAAGAAATGAACTTCACGGCAAAGAGTGCCGTGAACACTGAGTGCACATATTTGACAGGTTGGTTAACCAAATTTAAAAATCGCCGTTGTATAAGAAAAAATTCAGGTGAAAAAGCTTCAGCTGATACTGAAGCTGATGAAACTGGTCTTTTTTGGCAATATGTACCACAAAATACCTGGGTAACCTCTACAGAAAAGGCTCTAACTGGTGTCAAAGATTCCAAAGTGAGACTAACAATTTTAGCGTGTGCAAATGCTGCAGGTGAATGCACAAGTACAAACGTTTCGTTATCAGAAAACATGCACGACCTCGAGCACTTAAAGGAGTAACTATTCCCCCTGTTATGTATCACACAAATAAAAAAGCGTGGATGGCGCAAGTGTTGATGAATGATTGGTTTGAAAATCATTTTATACCCGAGGCTCGCCGACATTTGAATTCGGTTGGTTTACCTGATGACTCAAAAATAGTCCTGACTGTTGACAACTGTAAAGTTTCAGTGAGAGATAATATATCCGTATTATTCTTCCCTCCAAACTGTACGTATATCATTCAGCCTATGGATATGGGAATAGTGCACGCGCTGAAATGCAAATATAAAGTTGCATTTTTAAAATCTGTGTTAAATTTCGTGAACAATGGCAAGAATATTCAAGAATTTTTGAAATATTTTAGCATAAAAATCTGCTGTGTGGAGCATCGCAAGATCGTGAGAGGATGTGTCTCCAGATACGTTAAAAAATGCTTGACATAATTCATGGCCAGCTACCATATTTCATAGTGAGGACAATGAAGATGACAGCCGCGAATTTGAAGGTTTTCGGACATCGCAAACTAAAGGTGAAATTTTCCAGTTATTGGATTATGTAAAGAAATGTGGAGAAGCAGTAATAAATGAATATGATATAAAAGAAGTTTTCCATTGCGACGACAATGCCCCAATCATCAATCAGTTAATGGACGGCGAAATCTGTAGTATGGTTCCAGATCCAGAAAATACTGCTTCCGATAGTGAAGAAAGTGGACAGAGAGGTTATTGAAAATGAAAAAATTTCGACTGACAAGTTAGTCGGTATTCTCGACACAGCAATTACAAGACTTCAACAGTGGAACTTTGTAACTGAACAAGAAACTGTGTCTGTTCATAGAATTAAAGAGAAAGTATTAACACAAAAAACGAAGCAACTTAAACAACTTACGTTGAAAGAAATGTTTAATAAAGTAAACAAAAAAATATTTAGCTTTTTTTAAAAAAAAATTTGATACCCTTTAGATCATAATTGCTCTTTATTTCATAAATTACTGTTTCATATTTTTAATTGTTTAATTTCTGCATGCCATCTTACCAGATTTAAATTGATGATCTGTTATCCGGAAAAACCTCTAATTCGGAATCGCCGAGGTCGCGGCGAGTCCGGATTACCGACTTTGTACTGTAGTATCTATATCGGTTCTCACAACTGCTCTATGTGGCATGAAATATTCCTTTGCAGCCCTAGAACATTCTTCAATAATTCCTTTACTCTGCTGATCTTTAATTATGTGTTTGTGCTCATTCGCCAACCATTCATTATTTTCGAAACTGTTTTTTAAGTCCTTAAGTCTTTTTTTCGCAAGACAAAAGTTATTTTTTAAATCCGTTGGCTTTATTCCCCATAACAAACAAGTTTCATGTGTTCTATCTGCAAACCTCAAATTATCTTCAAATTGTTTAATCAAATTCTCATCTGCAATTGATAACTTATTAGACTCTGTAATTCCTAAAGATTCTAAATTCCATAACATCTGCATATTGTTGCCAATGCAAAGATTTGTTGATACTACACTTCCCAAATTTTATCCTCAGAATTATTTTGTATTCCCTGCAGTGTACGGTCAAAAACAGTTTGTATGCAGTTAAGCTTTTTGGTTATTTTTTGTGCTTTCAAGTCTTTAATGATGTCCCAAAAATAATCTGCTCCTATTAAAATGTGAATATCTTCCTCTGAATCCATGCATGTCTCAGCTAAATTTAAACCCTTTTGCTTAAAAATATTTTGAACATTTATATTGGTAAATGCAATGGGTGTGGCAGTAATCATTTCAGTAACTAATGCTTCTATATCAATATATTTCTTAGGATCGTTCCTATCGTTCCCTTCCTATTCCTTTCTTAGGATCGTTCCTATCAGTGTTAACTTCGCTACGCTGTAAGTTTTATTTATAGCCGTGGACCCAAAAGCATAAACCGACAGTCTCTCCTTTTGAATGGTTTTAAGTCTAAGGGTATCTGCCGAAGATTTTGTTATCCAAGATCTCTCGCTGCCGTTATCCATTAACACCTGGCATAATTTAAAGTTTCCTTTCAAACAAGCCAGGACTGTGCAAGATTGCAGTAATGCACTGCCATTTGACCCCCGATGAGAAGAGCTACATTGAGTCACCGTATTTAAATTCCCTTTCCCTCTTTCAATTTCAAATGATTTATTATTATTTTTGCATAGCAAGGAGTGATGAGCTAGGCTGTTGCAATTCTTGCGTGGATCATGTTTAGTTTTATAAAATCGCGCTAAATGGAATTTTGAGAAACAGCGAAAACATCGATTATCTCTTTTTAATCTGTTTTTCCTATCCAAAACACTTTCAGATTCACAAAATTCATGTTCTTTGCTATTACAAAATATGCAGTTTCTTTTTACATTTGTAGTAGTTGATATATTCATTCCGATTAGTATTAAGCTTTTTATTTTCAAATTTTCTAGAATTGTCTTTACATTCATTACCAAAATTATGATAATTTTCTGTTTTGCTACTAAATAAATATGTCCTTTCCCTATCTCATTGTCTAGAAAGTAAATTAATCCTTAAAATTCCAATCACTATCTGGATATGTTCTATTGAATTCTAAAACAAGATCTTTTGGAATTCTTTCTAACAAAATGGAAATCAATAAAATGCTGAAAGATTTTATTTCAACTCCTAATGACTCTAAACTTCTAATTTGAGTATCAGCTTTATCAAACAACCTTCTCAATCCAGCTAAATCATTTATACTTCTAATAATTGGAATTTTAAGTAACTCATTCAAATGTGTCTGTATAAGAGTATTCTTGTTACCAAATCTACCTTTTAATATATCCAAAGCAGAATCGTAATTTTCTTCTGTTAACACGAATCCACTTAGCCACAATTAGATACCGTACCTCCTAAATATGACTTTAGATAATTAAATCTGTCTATCTTTCTAATATTACAGTTATTATGTATGAATAGCACTTTCAAACTGGTTATAAAATTCTAACCGAGAAGCAGGATCACCATAAAATTTATTGATTATCAATTTAAGAAGTTTAACAGTTGTGGTTTCTTTAAAGGTTTGGTTTTCTAGTGTACCCTGAGCAGTTGCAGGAATAGAAAAGGATACATTACTAATATGCATTTCATCTTTCGTTAATCTATCAATTACATTGGTTATCCTTTGTTTCCAGAGGATAATTTTTTCTGAATATTCCTCTGACACAGTTATTTCCTCTTCTGTATCATCAAAATTATCGTTTAATCATTTTAAAATAGTTTCCTTGTCCATAATTTGGACTTGAAGTTCTTTTAAAGTATCTACCTTATTCATAACATCTATTTCGCCAAAATCTTCCTTAACTGCCGCGGGCGTATATATACGCCTTTCCGAAATGCTATCATTTGCTTTGCGCTGCTACCAGTAAAATTATTCGCAAAGCTTTGGAATGCAGCACCACAATGACTTTGACGAGTATGCGAAGGAGGATGCTATTTCAGAGAAGGGGGAAGACATGGAGAGCGGGATGTTTCTGAAACAGGGCAAGTAATGACTGCCCAGTTGTTTGAGTAAAATGCATTTTTTATTGCGTGTCTTCCGTTTTCGTGTACTGTTTGTAGTAGGTGCTTTTTCACGAATATGTACGACAGTGAAATAGATAATTACTTTTTGCCATCTTCAGGATCGGACACCTCAGAATATGATATTACGTTAGATGAAGAGGATTGTGACTATTTTTCGAAAGATGCTCGATATTGGGTACGACTTGATATGAAAAACCTGCCTATGCCGCCTCCACGCTTTTCATGTAGGTATACCGATTTTACAAGGTATAACACTGAAACCCGACATTAGACTTTACTGGTTTAAAAATAAATTGATCAAAATTCCATTTTTGGAGCTCTTTTTTATTATACAAACGTCATTTTTACTATAGTTATATTGTTTTTATTATACTTTTACTCTAAACATTAAATTTTCTATTTTAATTTTTTCTTTTATTCTTTATTTTGGGAAAGTAAATAGGTTTCATCCTAATAGATCGCATAACTGTGCGCACCTGTGTAAAAAACGGTGGCACTGGAGAGTGAATCTTGTACGTTTTCCGCAGCAGTTGAGGGGTTAATAAAAGCTTCAACTTTGTTAATTAACTTAGTCAACGTAGACCTAACTGCACTATGCTCCTTTCTCAACTTAGGTAATTCCGACATTTTACAACAATTCAAATTTCAAGCAAAACATCAAAACAAATCCTACCTTCACTTCCTGCTAAATTCCACAAATTCCGAAGCAAAACTTGCAACTAAACCACTAGAATTCACAGCTTGCAAGACTGACCCCGTCCTCACTGGTGGCTCCAAAAAAAAAAAATGTGAAGTATGCTTCTTCAAAATTGCTCCACATTTTAAATAAACGCATTTAATTATATACATTATGTTACATAGTACAATTACATAGCAAATATGGGTTACACAACTCATCACACTCCATTCTCAGAACCCACGCCAACTCTCTTCCAAACCGAAACTTTTCAGCTCCAGTTGAGGGGTGCTACTACGCTATCTATGGGAGATCTCAACATCATATGTATCATCTCCATCGGCTAAAAAATCACGAAACTTCTAGTCTGTTTCCCAGCGGTCATTATTGTTCGTTCATTATTATTCTTTTCTGTAAAGACATATTTCACTTACAGAGGCTTTATAGTGGATGGAACAAATTGACTACAAATAATTAGTAACTACTGTTTGTCTACTAGAAGAATGGCTCTCACTAAACTGTCTGCACCTGTCTGTTGCCGCAGAAACAAGCTTTAACCCATTTTTCGTAGAGGTATCTTGAAGAATTACTTTTCAGTTTGCCATCCTGGCACTGAATAGGTGATATTCGTTTTTGTATTTTAGTTTCAAATAAAAGGCCTTCGACCCTTTGTTTTTACATCCAGTTCTCGAAACTGGATATTTAAAGCAATTTTTTCATTCTCTGAATGATTTTCAGTTTTTTCTATTTCATAATTTTCTGTTAATTTATTATTTGTGATTTCTAGTCCAAACTGTAATTTAACAGAAAATAAGGTTGCGGGCCATATGTTGGACAGCCTTAATTTAACATGTCCCCAAGTAACGTAAATTTTATGTACTATGTAAATTTTATGTAGGTACTTTTTATCTTGTGTAGTAAACCGTAGTATAGAAGATATAAAATCAGATTAAGAAGTCTTCCTTTTTTTCCAACAGCAGACAGAATCTAAATTGAAGAACTATGGCTGTTGGTCCAGTCTTGGCCAAGCAGCATCCAGTAGTCCAAGCACTAGTAACACTGCAGCTTCTTTCAAAAACAGTGCAATGGATAGTTTTCAACAGTTCAAGAAACAAGCTAAAGAAAAATTGGACAAAGTATGTTATATAGTATATATCTGTTCATTTATGTATGTTGCAAAGTATGTCAGCATCAAATATGCAATTTTTAGAAAATATTTAGTAATGATTCTTAATCATTATTCCAGGTTTTTGTACTGTCATTATATACAGTTAAAAATTCAAATCAGAATACTGTTTAATGCCTTGTTATAGTAAATTCTCCATACTATTATAAAATCTGTGGTACAGGTTTCTTCTTCTTTTTTATTTATTTATTCAAGAAAGGATTTAAAATTTAAATCAGATTCAAGGACTTTCAAACTCCTGAATGGATCTGTTGCTATTCATATTCACAGCATTTTGAAGAAACAGTTATCAGGAGCATTAACAGATTTTTTGAATTTAATAGTAATCTTACAGACTTTTAAATAAAAATCTCAAAGAAAAAGTTCTTTCATGATGTCATTTCTAAGTTAAAAATTTAATAAAATTCTGTCAATAAATATTGTATTCATATTTCTTATTTATCATTATTTTGTTTATGTAAATAATCATTATCTCATTATTTGAATTTAAAATCGGATGCAGTTTTAAAGTCACTGTTGTTTTGTGACCAGTAATATTTGAAATTACATAACTGCCACTCCATTTTTGTGTAAAATATGTTTTCCTCCACAGCAAAGGCAGCTGTATGAACAGCAAGAATTAAGAAGGCATCAAAAAGAACAGGCAGAAAAAGAACGACTGCGGATGGAAAGAGAAAGATTGAGGTTACTTAAGTTCATTTTGTCTGTTTTCCAGTGAAAAAAAATATATATATATATAACAATTTTTGTTGCTCATGTCTGAAAAATGTTAATTTTTAATTGCCATCTTGAATCAAAAAATAGTTTTGAATATTGTTACTACTACTACTGTTTTATTAATTAAGCATTTCCATTTCATCCATTTGATCTGTAACTGAGTAAATAATAATATTGTAGAGAAGGGTAAAATAAATATGGTGTCATTTAAACAAGATTCTTGTTTAATGCCACTGTGAATTTCTCTGTGAGGAAAATATTTGATAAGTCCCAGTTGACAAGATGACAGAGACTTGTTGATTTGGGACAAATCAAGCATGTCATTTAATTAGGATAGTTAATTGACTAGTGATATATTGCATTCTCAAGCATATTTTTGAAAAATAATCACTGTATTCACAACATTGATAACTAACAAACTAATGCTTATAAAAATTACAGTTAACTACTTTTTCAACCTTAATTTTCATGGAAGTTTTTTTTTTCCCCCATTGCATTATGAAGGCAATTCACATTTTGAAATTTAAAGTGACTTCTGCAGAGCTTTAAAATAGTATGCTATTGAAATAGGGCTCAATAGATTTTTATTCCCAGAAGTCTTTATTTATTTATTTTTATATCACACACACTGAGATGTAGAAACACAGAGAAAAAAACTGATGGCGATCTATAATACACCCTGCGTCCATTAATACTCTAATAATTCTTGCATTTTTTTTGTTTCTGTCTTAGGTGTAATGAAAATATATTAAAATAGGTAAATTAAATAACCATTAATTCACAAACTTATGCAAACAAGTTTCAAGGGAAGATGTTCTCTCCTTCCCCAATTTTTAACTTCTTTAGAAATCACCTATAACAATGATAAATATTAGATTCTGCTAGTGCTTGAATCATCATGTGTTTTGCAAGCCGTATCAAATGTTTTTATTGCTGTTTTTGCAGCTTTACAACAAAACTTCATTTCTATTTATTCCTCAGCATTCAAATCCATATTAGCAGATGTTCACTGAATCAAAGTAAATGATTAACCTCGAAGAAAATTCTGTCCATAAGCTGACAGTATTTTATTATACAAGATGTCTTAGAAATAAATGCTAGAAATTATCATTTGCTAGGTTTGCTCGAATTAGTTCTAAAACTTCTCAGTTGTAAGCCATGCAGCAAGAATC
>KK113294.1:160991-196175 GCA_000611955.2 Stegodyphus mimosarum | reverse complement strand
TTTTGCTGTTTTGCTTCTTCTCTGAATGTGTGTAACTTTCCATCAGTACTTTTATGAGCTCAGGGAATTCGTTGTGCAGAACCTTGATGATGATGTTATCCACACTATCTGAACCTTGATAAGCAAGAATGGGGAATGCAGATGCGGGAGAGCATTATCGTGCTATGATTTTGCATGGTTTTATATAATTTTTCTATTTTAATAAGGTAAGATTACAAAAATTTTATTTTTGAAGTTTTATTCTGTTCAAAAGTAAAGAACAATTTCAATCCACTGAATAATAGCTTGCTATCTGATTATCAGGCAGTCAGTATTAGCTATTGAGGAGCCAGAAAGTTCAATTTTCTATTTCACTGAGCGCTGCTTGAGCATTAATGTGCTGGATGCATTAATTAACTGACCCATGAAATATGTCAATATACATGTGTTATTACAATTTGTGTACATTTGACTCTCAAATCCTGCACCCGAAATGTTGGAACTGCATTTATTTATAATCAGTAAGGTATGGAGGCTGTATAAAAACCAAAAACATATATTGAATAAATTTGTTATAGGTTATTTTAAAAATTTATAAGTTGTGTTTTTAAGGTTCTTTCTTGGTGGTTTTTCAGTTGTTCACTCTCTTTTTTGCTTTTTATAATCTGTCTCTCTTAATTAATCCTTCCGACTAAAGAAGTTCTTAATCACTAAATGGCTTCTGTTAGATATATAATACCCTCAAAAAGTTAAGGAACAGCAAATTTTTCAAAGCTCACCATTACAAAAATGTCAGTAATGTTTAAATTTACAGTTCATATGCATGACAGTAACGAAGTGTAAGAGAATATATGCAAAAACAATAGCTGCCACTTTTATTTTATAGAAATAAATACTTATATTATACTTAAATCCAAAAATTGGAATTTTTTTCACGAGTGTTGATCTTCAATTGTTATTGCAGTCATTTGCTCAATTCGTTGAGGTGGCAGGTGATCGGATGGATAGAAATGGGGGTGTCACAAGCTGATGCTGCTAGACGTCTCAATGTCTCTCATAGTGTGGTCCAGTGACTGTGGAATCATTTTGAATCTGAGGATTGTGTGTCAAAACATGTTCCAAGCAGACCTGGGGGAGACCGTTATTTAGCTGCTTCAGTCCGAAGGAGAAGTAACATTACTGTGCCTCAACTCATGGCAGATCATTTAGAGGCAACATGAACAAGAATTTCAGCTACTACAGTGCACAGAGGCCTGCACAATATATGTCTATATGCAAGACGACCAGTTGTTTGTGTCCCTTGACCTGAGGACAGAGAGGTGTCCATTTATGTTGAGCCAGAGAAGACATCTCCTAGACCAGTCAACGATGGGCGTCTGTTCTCTTCAAAGACGAGTCCAGGTTCACATTGGAGAGTGATTCAGGTCATCATTTGATCTGGAGGGAACAAAGCTCCAGATACAACCAATCCCACATTGTGGAAAGACACAGTTACAGAGGTGGTGGAATAATGATTTGGGATGGAATCTCTCCGTAGTTACACTGACCTGCATGTGTCCATGGAGGAACTTTTGCGAGATATCGAGACGAGATTCTTGATCAATATGTCTGTCCATATGCTGCTGCTAATGGTCCTAAATTCTTTCTGATGGATGACAATATGCGACCACACCGAGCTCTGGTTAATGGAAGAATATCTTGAGGGTCACCGTATGGAGCGGATGGGATGGCCAGCTCAATCCCCAGACCTGAATCCAATAGAGCATCTTTCGTATTACATTGAAAGACAGGTTGCTGCTTTAAATCATCCTCCAAGGTCATTGGATGAGCTTGAACAAGGATTACTCCATGTCTGGTTATTGCTTTTCATTTTACTGGCCAACAACTTAATTGGCAGCGTGGAACGTCGCTGTCGCCAATGTATTGTAAGGGGTGGAGACATTCTTTATTAGAACTCGTTTTTGTAATGTTATATCCAATTTTTCCTCAAAAAGTTCTGATATACTGTTTCTCCAAGACTGGATTTCTCTGCTAAGAGTGCAATTTTTTGTTGTAATTCATGTTTGTGTTGAACTTTAGAAACATTCTATGTCGCATTCATTAAAGAACTGTTTAGTGAACATGTCCTGAAAATTTCTTGTTTCTGTATGGCTTCATTCTCAAATTAGACGTAAAAAACATGCTGTTCCTTAACTTTTGGAGGGAAATGTATATGTGCGAGCATAAAAGATTGATGTTAATTCTATTATTATAGATGAGTAGGAGCACTTTAGATGTATGTATGTATAGTATATACAACTGTTAGCTATTATTATACTATAAGAAAAATAAATAAAAATAGAAAATAACTTCAAAGGAACTGGATTCTAAATTACACAGGGAAAACTGCAGTAATTTAATTGTAATAGTTAAAAGTATATTTAAATTTACTTTTGATTTTAATTTACTTAGGTAGAACTAAAAGGAATTGGTAATCAGTGGAACAATCACTGAACAAAATTGACAGAAGTGAAATAGCTTTCAAAATGAAATAATACTGTAAAATTAAAACTGGGGGCAATTTGAAAAAACAGTTCAGAGAAATTTCAAAAACACTAAATCTGAACAGAAATGAAACGCAATCAGTCACTTCAAAAAATTTAAGGAATGTCAAAAAATAAATAAATTGATAAATAATAATTGATTTTTTAATTTTTCCAGTTTCTGGTTTTATAACAAAATTGCTTAATTTTTAAAGATATTTCAGTTAGTTCAACTTTGTGCTGTGTCTCTAATTACTTTGCTATATCTGACTACAATATTTAAATTTCCATTTTATTTTACTTTACAATTATTAACATTAATTACCACAGCTTTCAGTGTTTAATTTATATTCGCGTTTATTTGAACTTTTTTTTTAATTTTTATTTATTATATTAACATATATATGTACTCTATATTTAATTTGGGTATTTCACCTTTCTGTTCTGAAAATATTAATTACATATAATATACCTCTCCAAACTGCATCATCTTTAAATTGTTCCATGTTGTATGATTTTTACATAATGCTCTTGGTTTAGATGGTTTTGTGAGATCAACCGGCCAGTAACAGTTTTAGAGTTATTTATTAGCCAATCACATGATATCAAAATCAAAAGCAATTCACTCTGAATTAAAATTTTGTGTGGAACACATCACACTTGCTTCCAGCTTCTCTTTCCAAGAAAATGCTGCCACAATGTTCTCTTCTTTATCGCAACAACATTAAAAATGTAAATTCTGCATTCTAGAACAAGTAAAATCAGTGTGTCAATCGACACTGGTGAAATAAATTAAGAGAATTTGCATATTTTATCGAATTGCATGAAAAGAACTGAACTGAAAGAAAAATCACATCTTTAAAATCGGTTAAAAGATAAATATTTTCAAAAAGTACTTAAAGTTTAACCGGCCAAGCCGTATATATACATCTAGCAATATCGTTTACTGACTGTTCTAAATAATTATGTTTACACGCGTTTTAAAATGTGTCCAAACAATAATGGTGTTTATTAGAAGGAAAGTCTAGGTATAAAATAGCTGTGCCGTTTCGTAATGAATTTTTTTTTTTTTTTTTTTTTCCATGGCATATTTGGGCTTCTTAGGACAGTTGGAGGTTTTAAAACACACACGCATAATGCATCTGAAATAGTAAAAAAGTTTGTTTTATACAACAGTAAATTAATCAAATCTTAAAAAAGTAAACAAATGAAGAATAACTTTGTTTTTCTTGCATAAAGGATTTTACAGAGCTCATATACGATCTTTAAAATCCGTAAGTTTTTTGGAAACTATTTTTAGTCCTTAATTTCGGCAAAAGGTCCTTCATTTTACTTATCTGACAGTTCTGTCTTTTTTTTTTTTTTTTTCTACTGCCATTTTGAGTGTGAATTAGCGTTTGGGAGGAATAGAGAAATATTTTTCTGCTAACCATTGGCCAAATATGTGTTTGATGGGTTAACGCTTGAATTCTTTTGAAACCATGCGGCGCTGAATTTGGCAACTTCATCAATTTTCTGGTAATTTCAAGATTAGTTTGTATACAAAATTTTCACAATTTTCCTTACAAAAAGAATATTTTGATAAATATATCATAAAAATAATGATAATATATTAAAATTATAGTTAAGAAATAGCATTAAAATAAAACATTTTTATTATCTGCGATATTTTAAAGTGACATTACTTTCCATTTTGCTGACTTGGGAATATTTTGATTGTGAAAAACAGACAATTGAAAAAATTGTGAAAAACAAACTATTAAGGGCAGTTTCCGAGACACTTCTTGGAAAAAACAAAAATGCTACTGTAATTATTTAAAACTTAATTTCATAGGTCTGCTTTTATATTTTTTCATGATAAGAGTTCTCTCCCATATAATTGTTTCAGAATATTTAAATACGTATCAGTTTTCTCTTGAAAATCCTTTTACTCTTCTCTTCTGATTCCCCTCCCAAAATTTTTTGGCATTTTGCTCTGACAGAGTTGGTAGGGGTAAGTTTTCTTTTGGATTTTAGACCTTGTACTTCAGAAAGTCTAAAAGCAAGATTTATAAATTATTCTAAAGGCAAGATTTATAGACCTACAATTTCCAGAAGATTGGGACGAAATGAAAAGTGTCTTCATGTAATGGACATGTTTTATAGGAAATTTGTGATGAATTTCTCATCTTTTGGAGAGTAACAGTGAAAACAAAATTATTTGAATTTTCTCCTTTTGATCTGAGAGGTCTTCCGTTGAACATGCTTAACCTCCCTTCATTTTCTTATCTTTCAACTATACACAAGCATTGAAGAAAGCAAAGACATTGAAAGCCAACAGTTTATTAAAAAATTCATCATATACTCAGTGCCTGCCCGAAATTCTGTTGCTGGGTGCCTCATTCGATTCTAAAAATTCTGCCACACCGGCTCTGGTGCCGGCCTTGACCTTAGATCATTTCATATTTATTTTCAATACAAAGCTAATTGTTAGTAAAATTTAAATAAAAAGCCACTAATCTTGTTTAAAATATGTGGGACTGTTATAAGTGTAAAACATAAATATTGCAAGGAACTTTGTAATTTAATTCTAAATTAAATCTTTAATTAAAAAAAAATTATCAAGTTAATTTAATTCTTGGATTTGTTTTATAATTAAGTTAAATATTAGATAATGTTTAATAATAATGCATCTTACTTAAAGATTTATATTATTCTTAAAAATTACAGAAGTGAAGTTCGGGTGTAGATAATTTAATAAGATTAATCCCAACCTATATGTGATGCAGCTTTATCAACCCATCACTTTGATTTCCCACCTGTTTAAAGAGCTGTTTATTTATCTGTTTGGAAACGTGACTTATCAAACTCCTCTTTTTAAAAATGCAATAATTGCACTTCAAAAATTGAGTAGTTTATGAGTCATTATTATGCTATACTGTTGTATACTGATAATTAACCATGTTAATTCAACATCTCCCCCTTTCCAAGTTTTTAATATAACTCTTAAGTAGTATTTTTAATCCTTTAAAAGTAATAGGAGAGGGCACATTTTTTCCATTATTCTTGGAACTGTGACGAGCTACTGATCGGTTTCCTGTGTCAGAGCATCACGAAGGTAACCTTATATCATTTTATTAAATATGAAATGATATAAGGTTAATGAACAGTAAATTATTAAAAATTTGTTTCTTTCTGTTTGTGGTACCTGTCTTTCATTTAGGTGAAGCTGAAGAATGCAGTAATGTTGAATCTTTTAAAGAGCTTTTGCTAAAATAAAATCTGCATCAGTCAACACCTTTTAACGCATAAAAGTAATATTTATAAATTTGTTTTGTAGAACAATTAGTCCAGCCCTTCAAAAGTTTTAAATTTAAAGCAATAAAATTGTGGAGGGGAGGATAGCTTAACACTAGAACCGCCGTAGTTTCGGTATACCTAAAACCGCGGTCAGGGTCAAATTGATCCCAATAAATAAAAACCGGTGTTATGCTAAAAGTACGCTGTAATTATTTGGCAATGACATTTATTCATTTTTAACATTAAATTGTTATACAAGTGATAAAAAATAATAAGATATTTCAATATGGAATATTGTATACACTTAGTAAACTATGCAGACAACTTTAATAGAAATATTTAGTTTCTTACCAGTCAAGATTTTCTACACAGGTCATGCACAGTTTGAGAAACTTCTTTTTATATATTTTGTACACTTTTCACATATCGGTATTTTACATGGTATCTACAGTTTTGTTTCTACACTTGAAAGCTTGGCAATGAACCCTTTTTCGCATCTGCGCAGATTCTTCAGTAGTATCCGCCTTTTGTCTATGTATCTCACTTGTACTTTCTTTTGTGAATATGCACACTACGCAACTCTTCAATAAGTTGTTGAAGATATTCTCTTCTCGTAAGTTTTTTTTCTAGTAACTTCTTTGTATAAAATCCATGAATTAATCCCTGCAAGATCAAGAATATTGTAGAATACATGAACTGACTACCTCCTTGATCCTGCCTTCACAGAATATTTCCGAGCCATTTGGTCGGCAATGTCGACACCAAATTTTGTTGAGGAAGCCTTGTGGGTGATTATTGTAGATATCAACTGTGGAATGAAGGGAGCTCAATAATAAGACATTTTTGCTAGTTTTTCCCTGATAAACTGTCAAAGTTATATCATCATGCTCCAGTAACAATGTATCGTATAACGGCATCTTTACTTTTTTCACAAATTCAAGTACTTCTTCCCGATTTCGTCTCATCATTCCAGTTAACTAGTGTTTTTTTGTTTTTTAGGTATACATTTGGGACAGATTTACTGTAGTGAAAAAATTATTTGTAGTGATATTTCTTCCTTTATTTTCGAAAGGTTCTATCAAACGCAAAACGATGTATTCGGAAAGAGATAGGTTTTCAGGACGTTCCTCATCTTTACCCAAACATGGAAAACCATTGAGCACGTATTTACTATATACATCAGCGACAAGCCAGAACTTGATACCAAATTTATCTCGTTTACTTGGCATATATTGCGTGAAACGACGTCTGGCTTTAGACGGAAACAGCTGTTCATCAATAGTTATATATGATCCTGGTTTATAGTAGGTTATCGAATTTTCAATAAATTTCTTCCAAACTTTAGAAATGAAACAGAACTTATCTGTTTGAAGGCGTTCAGATCGTGTAGTTTTTTTGTCGAATCGCAGAAATTTCATAAGTTCTCTGAATCTATCTCTCACGGAAAAAAGATGGGCCCCAAACAACAGACTATCAAGCTCTAGATTATTTGCACCGTTATATACCTCGAGCATACAAAATTGATGTAAAAGCATCTAGTTCGTCTAAAATTGTTAACCATTCATTTTTTCCCAGTTGCCGATGAGCTTCTTCCTCTGTACAATTTGTGATATGACGAAGCATAAGCTCATCTATAAGCCAATTCAGTTTGTATGTATATATTTTCCATTTGCTTCAGTGTATAATAGTATATAACATAAATTAGATTTTTATATTGATCTTATTTATTTAATTATATTTTATAGTAACTACATGAAATTTCTCACTTATTCACATTTAATCTGATAACTAGTCTAATATATTTGGTCATGGAAATTATAAGTATAATATCAATGAGAATCTACCAGCTAGATGAATAGAATAAAAAGTAATGCTATAGAAGATATAGACTGTGAAATGCATGTGATGGCATTCTGAGTTTTATTATTAGAGCACTTAAAATCGTTAAGCATATGCCTTTGTTGTAATACTGAAGCTACTTGTTCTTTTTTTTCCATTCTCATCTGTAATAGTCAAATGTATACTCTGAAGAATCAAGATACCAAAGGTGCTACTTAACAGTTGAAAATACCAGTTTCCAACAGCCCAAAAGGATTCCAAAATATATAATGCCTTTCATTTTGCAATCGTATCAATTTCAAATAATTTGTATCGTTAAAAATGATGATATCATTTACATAAACTTATCCACTAGTTGTAATTAATGTGCAGTTAAGTCTGTTTTGAAATATTTACAGAAACAAAATTGGGATTTTACCTACCGTTCTGAAGAATGTGGTAATTTCACAGTGTACTGTTTGACCAGATCTGAGGTTAGAGTAAGCTTGGTTATTTGTGTTATCTTTTCATGTGGATGCAATATTAGTTGGCTTATGGATGTGTCAGTGATGAGATCATTAAATGAATAGTGTGTTTGGGTGTAATTCTGGATTAATGTCTGGCTGTTAATGATGATGTTTATGACATTCTCCTTTGGAAAACAGGACAGATGGTCAGCCTGGTAGCACCTTATTTACTCACAAAATTTCCTCTCCTTTTTACTAATTTTATCGTACAAAAATTGAAAGCGGAAAATTATGCGAATAATTTAATTTTTGAAGGGCACTGTTACTGTAAGAACAAAACAAATGAAAAGTATTCATGGATAAACTACTGCAACTATCAAAATACACTGCTGGCCACTCAAACTGCAACACCAAGAAAGACAGGAGATATCACAACAAAATTTATTTAGTAGATAACACGTTGACCAAGTATCAAATGATTAAATTTATAAACTTCTGTGAAGTGTGGTTCCTTCCAAAATCAATAACCAGAGTAGCCGCCATTGTTGGAAATCACCGCTGCCACACGCCTCGACATTGATTCAAAGAGACTTTGGATGTGTTCTTGGGGTACAGCAGACCAAGAAGCTTCCACACGTTGCCAAAGTTGATCTGGTGTGGCAGCTTGGGATGTAATCTGGGTCAATCGTTCAGCAACCATGGACCACATGTTTTCTGTAGGCGAAAGATCCGGAGAGCGAGACGGCCAGGGAAGCAATTTAATCTGGCGATTGACGAAGAACCCTTGTGCCACGTGTTGTCGCGCATTATCCTGTTGAAATATGGCTGTGGGCAAGCTCTGAAGGTAAGGAAGGACAACTGGCTCCAACACCTCGGAGATGTAGCGCTGGCTGTTTAAAGTACCGGCAATGCGTACTAAAGGAACGCGAGAGTGATATCCAATACCGCCCCATACCATAATACCCGGTGCAGGACCAGTGTGGAGGTGCATAACGAAGCTTTTCAGCATCCTCTCTCCACGGTGTCTTCAGACTCGAATCCGACCATCATGGTGTTGCAGACAGAAGCGTGACTCGTCATTCTACCGTCCACATCCTTCTTTTATCGCACCATTGGTGGCGGAGTGCCTGTGGTGCTGCGTCAAGTGTAGACGAAGTAAAGGACGTCTTGCAGACAGACCACTCTGCTGTAAACGGCGTCCAATGGTACGCGCAGACACTGGATGATGCGTTACAGACTGAATGTGCTGCGCTATGGTTCGTGATGTGACTGAGCGATCCGTCACTGCCATGCGCGCAATGTTCCTGTGATCACGTGAAGTGGTGCACTGAGGTGGATGCAATCGAACACGTTGGTCCGTCGTACCCTCCTGTATCCAACGGTCACATATCCGCATTACAGTTGTTTGGTTTCGTCCAACACGACTACGGATTTCGCTGAAAGATAATCCACACTCTCGGTAGGCCTTTTTATTTTTCTTTTTATTTCCCTTTTTATTTTTCTGCAATGCTTCACATTTCTGGGCCTTTTATGTTACATTACGCAAGAGATACTACAATTTACTAAAATTATGTACATAGGTACAGAATTCATAATATAGTACAATTCTTGTACAGGAAACCACACTTATAATTAAAGAAAATCTAAAGGCAATACTAAAATAATAATTTCAATAAATAACTGAACACTAAAGGCAATACTAAAACTATAATTTCAATAAATAAGGTACAACAAATCTCTGTAGTGACGGACGCAAATGGATGGAATTTCCAAGCTAAGGCCTGCCAACTCGCTTCTTCCCTGAGAGCAGATGCAGTGCATGTCCTTCAGATTTTGCCGAAAACCAGAGGCGTGTTGTAGCTCGCTTTGGCAACAAGTGTTTAAAAGTCTATAGGAGGCCTCAGTTAAAATCTCCCCAATAGCAGCCTAAGGAAACACTCTAGGAGCTCGCCACTCATTTTGAAAGGCCGTTTCATCATGTCTTTTCGGACTGTCTAGCAGAAACAATGAAAATCATATCCTTGTAGTGCTTCATAAATGGCTAACAGACATACATAAAGCCCTGTGATTGGCGGATGTAAAGGACCTAAGAAAAGCTTTAGTATGCACCATGAAATTTGAGGCAGCCCAGCAAGCAACCTGTAGAGACCACCACCCAATCAGAATTGCTCATGGTCAGGCACCAGTGAGAACACTGATTGTCATATAGACAAATTAACTAGGCAGTTCAATGCCTTGAGGCAGGATATGAGTAGTAGCAAACCGATCTTAAAGTGATCGAATTGGGATAGTGAAGACCACGTACAAAGGAACTACAGAACACCTCAAGGAATGGGAGCTGAAACTGCGCCTCTGGGCAGAAAGAGCGTTGCAGATTTCTGCAACAGCGGCAGCAGTAATGTACTCTTCATCATGGACATACACAGTCCAGTCACATTAATGTGACCACCACGTACTTTCCATGTCAGAGTTAAATAACCAATCACAGAAGGCAGGTGGCAGCACAGTGCAGTTGAGCGTATATAAAGGGTGTGTGAGGACTTCGGAAAACATTTCAATCGTTGGCGTAATGCAGAAACGAAGCGATTTATCCGACTTCCAAAAGGGCATGATCATTGGCTTTCGGGCCAAGGGTGGAAGCATTTCCGAAACGGCTGAGTTTGTGAACTGTTCGCGTGCCGCCGTGGTAAAAGTGTACCGTGCATGGCAAAATGGGACTGTCCAAAATCAGCGACGTGGCAAATGTGGTGCACCACGGGCCATAGATGACAGAGGCGAACGACGGTTGCGGAGATGCGTTCGGGCAGATAGACGGGCTACCGTTGAGCAACTGACCACCAAAATGAACCAAGGGGCTACCAAAAGTGTCTCCCAAAGTACTATTCAGCGAACATTGCTGCGTCTGGGCCTCCGAAGCAGACGCCTGGTTCGTGCACCTATGCTGACTGCTGTTCATCGACGGCGAAGGCTAGAATTTGCACGCCAGTACAGCAGCTGGACGTCCACTGAGTGGCGACAGGTTGCGTTTTCGGATGAATCGCGTTTTATGCTCCATCGGACAGATGGACGTTGGCGTATAAGGCGTGAAACCTCTGAAAGGAACCACCCTGCAACCATTGCCGGAACGGTCCAAGCTGGAGGCGGGAGCATTATGGTCTGGGGAATGTTTTCCTGGCATTCTCTAGGTTCACTGATCATTGTGGAAGGCACAATGGATCAATACAAGTACGCATCTGTCCTTGCGGACCATGTTCACCCCTACATGCGCATTGTTTTTCCTCAGGATGATGGCATCTTCCAGCAGGACAATGCGAGGTGCCATACAGCTGCCAGTGTACGTGCGTGGTTCGAAGAGCACCAGGATGAGTTTACCGTCCTCCCCTGGCCAGCAAACTCACCTGACTTAAACCCAATCGAGCATCTGTGGGACCATCTCGATCGAGTTGTTCGCGCCATGGATCCTCAACAGCGTAATCTAGCGCAGCTGGCCACGGCATTAGAGTCGGCATGCCTCAACATCCCAGAGAACACCTTCAGGGACTTATGTGACTCTCTTCCTGCACGTCTCGCAGCAGTCCGCTCTGCGAAAGGTGGTTATTCTGGCTTTTGACAGATGGTCACATTAATGTGACTGAACTGTGTATAAATAGAGTTCCTTGCAATATGATAATCGATACATCCAAAGATCCGGATCAACGACTGAAAGGTAAACTTATCTGGACGCCAACCTGCGTTCCCCTCCACACATTGATAAAATCGACATCGATGGAAAGGTAAACGTTTGGAACTGCCTCCTAGCACAGATCCTTTCACACTCAGATTACACTTCAAAGGATATGCAATTTTTCTTTGGACTTTCAAAATAACAAAATGGATTCTGCTTCTGGCGACATAAATCTGTTCAGAATTAAAGAAGTTAAATTCATCCACTGAATAATAGCTCAAGACGGTATCACAGTACCAGTAAAAACAGAATTTCTATTTCCTGAATCCACAGCTGAAAATACAAATTTTTGGTACGGTGTAATGGAGTATTCTTAAGAACAGCCGCAAAGGAGTACAGATTGCCTCAGCCTTTGTCAGCCTATTCAGGACCGTCATACCGGTGCGATTTTCCAACATAAGTGATAAATAAAAAGTTATAAGGAAAGCCAAATTGATTGCCGCATGTACTCCAGTGACCTGCGTTAATCGAACCAATAGCCCTCCAGAATCTTCAAAAATTCTAAACTGGAGTTACTGCAAGATGCACAACTAAACTTCAAAAGAGAGAAACGTTGCAGAACTTGTCATTCCAGAATTTCAAAATGTTTTCTTCTTCTCGTTTTCTGACGTAAGTCGAAACAGTTTGATACGGTATAGAATTGAAAACAGGGAATCACCCACCAATCAAGCAGCAACATTGAAGACGCCTACCGATTGCTAAACTGATGCGTTTTTGATTATGTGCCAGCAACATTCGGACGTCTTATGGAGATAGTCTAGTCTAGTCTGGAAATCTATTGCCGGGATACCACATAAGATGCGGTGTATCCGGCTCACTGAAGTTTGCAACAAAGTGCTCCTTATATATTTTTCCTAACAAGTAAGCAAGGTAACTGAAGCAAGAGAGAAGAAAGATGAGAGTAGAGAAAACAACAGGGGTGCCAGACACCGCAATGCAAGGAACCAAGACCAACGATGGAGAGGATATCCTGACAAGTCATAATTCATGAGCAAGTGCTATCAGTTCATAGCATAATACTATAAATCAAAATATAAGGAATACATAAACAATAGTAATGAATAACAAATAAGAGTACATGAAACACAGCAAATTCAATAAATTTTAGAACATACTTATACAGTAATAGATGAAGTTAATATTTACATATATACACTGCAGCAATAACTGCAAAGTTCAATTATGTCGGGAAGTTTAGGTTCCTAGTCAAATGTGCCGCAAGAGGTCTTAAGTTGTAATCTTCTTCGAGGGCTACGTAGTCAAAAACTGAGAATTTATTTAGGTGTTCACATCTTAGTGCCTTTTTAAAGAAATTTCTATTTAGTCTGTGTAAATATTCATTCAGATATTCAATCCTGAGATCCTTATGCAGAGTTTCATTCTTGACGTAGAAATGAGCGTTCGTAATAAGTCGCAAGGCCTTGTTTTGCAGTATTTGTAATTTTTCTACATCCTTCCTAGTATAGGTGGCCCAAGCTGGAGCAGCATAAGTCAGAATTGGTCTTATGGAGATAACACGCACACATTGCCTTTTAAAACCCAAGCAGCTGGCACTGTGCCAATGGATGTAACGTGAAATTTGAATAAAGAACTTCTTCTTCCGCTCAACGTACGTGATATTGCAGATCACGAGACTTTATCGGGGTTTATGTAAATTTTACGCTTTTTTAAAAGTGTTGCTATATTGCACTTGAACTAAATCAGAAAATGTGTATAATAAAAGATATATATATTATTTCATATTAATTTGCATTTGTTAACACTCTATTTTCTATTACACAGCGTCAAATATTCCCCTAGCGGTGACTTTTGGAACTAATTTGTTTTTTTCGCGGAACCCTTCGTCCCCCGTCTTGTTTAATCTCCCTACAAAATGTGGCGTCATTCTCGCAAATAGATCGCGCTGCAGAACACTGTGAGCACTGTCAGTTTAATTATGGCCACCCGGTATTTGTTTATGTTTTATTAGCTACCCGTTTGGTGTACTTTCCATTTTTTATATCAGAAACAGATATTTCCGATTTATTTATAATATTATCGTAATTTATTAAAAAATCGTATCATATAAAATTGTTTCAGGAGCAGGAAAAAGTTATTTTATTTTAGTATGCTTAATAGTTCAGCATACAATAAAACAGAAAAACGTATTTTGTATTGTCTTTAGCAATGTTATTAAAATAACTAGATCCCAGATAGTTTCGTATTTATGAAACTAGATTAAAGTAATTACCTTGAATTAAGATGAATTACAGAAACATGTTAAGATAAATTTTTGGATACGTCCATCCTTATATATATATAATTATGGTAAATATTTTACTTACTTTTATCTCTATAGTCTAGAAATTTGTAAGTTTATGCAAACAATTTTTAACAACCGAAGAGTTTATCTTGATCAAATGCATAAATTCATACCAGTTCAGAATACATAAAAATGAATAATAATTAATATACAAAGATAAAAAAATACTTTATTTAACGCTTTTGCGATTCTATAAAATAGTAATAATCAATTTCTTACTTTTCATGGAAATTATGCAAGAAATTCTTTAAAACGATTAAATGGCGTAGTTTAAATCCTAGCGTATATCATTACATGTTAGGGAACAAAGATACCAGTTAAAAACAGAAACAGAAAGATATATTTAATATAATTTGTTTACTATTTAATCCGTTTTCTCATACATAGAATGAAAATACTTGATACCGAGATATTTCAGCCTACAATCAAATTACATAAAAAATTAACGCCGCATGAAAAGTAATCCGAGGAATCATTTTAGAACTTCTGTCGTACATCTATATGAAATAGAACATTACATATTTCCAAAACGTTGCAAGGATAAGTCTTCTTGCGCGAGTCACAGTGGTTGGACAAATATGGCCGCCGAGGATTAATTGTTTTGAGTTGAATTCTCCCTCTTTCTATTCTAATCTACTCGGTAATTTCTCCTTTCATTTCCTCTTAAGGCAGTTTGTTGACAAATGTCTGCCTATTCTTTCAACGCAAGCAAATTTAGCGGTCTATTATCACATAAAAAAATACAGTGAAGTACTGCAAAAGTCTTCTGATGCATGGAATACATCCTTAAAATTCTGCTGAGTTAAAAAAATGGCATACTTATCATATTATTAATAAATATTTGCCGAATATCAGTTTTGTTTTTTTAGCGTTTTTTCGATTAGTATCAATATGGAAAAATAAAGGGCGCCACAACTCCGTTTGGGCAGATAATCAATTTTCATTTTGAAGGTAACATTTAATTCTTCTGCATTAAAGTGCTTAATTTTTTACCTCAGGAAACGTAGTAACATTTACAGATTCCCCATGACGCAATTCATTCATCAAAATATTATTTCTACAGCACAAAACGTGCATATACATCGATTATATTTTAAAAAGTTGCAAACCTAAAGATTTCGCTTACGTCATTGTAAACTTGGCGAATTTTTTCTCGCCTGTGTGTCGGTGTATAGAGTTGAACTGGTTTTGGATGTAGATACCACCCCCCTGTCTCAAGCAATTTAGGAGGACAAACGTTTCAATAGCCAATCAATCTAACAAAACGTTGAAACTTTCAATAGTAATCTGTAGAGTCGAAACCATAAGGAGTCGGTGCATTCAACGAAAAATTTCTCAGGCGCAATGTTTCGCTCTCCGCTAAATGTAATTCAAATGATTAATTATTTAACTAATAATACTAATAAATTTTCAGCTAAGAGTTATGCGAGAACGTGGAAAGCTGATTCAATATTTTTTCAGAGAGCGTTAGGGATATCTTTAAAACTACCTCAGTTATCAATTTTGAGCTATTTTACGTAAAATCTTGAATGCTGCACTGATATTTACTTGGGGTAATTTATAGAACTTAATCATAGAAAAAGAAGCGTTCAAATTATAATTACATTTTTTGATTAATCTCATTATATATTAGGTCAGCACTTCATTGAGTGCGTTGAAATTAAGCATAACTAAAACGGATTTAAAATACTCTTTAAGTACTATTAGGGATAGTGAGTTATTTTATATAAGAATTCGTTAAAGCAAATTTTGCCTCTTCAATAATTCTTGCAATATGACATTTGAATATTTCAATATTATTTCGTGCATCACACAGTTATTTCATCGCCTGAAGGATGGCATAATTGAAAATTAAGGAACATCTCGAGAGATAAATCGTGAAATTCCGCGAATATTTCGCAGCCGAGGATTGTCATTTATATTTTCTTTCAAAGAACCTGTTACATAATAACGCATTAAGTTATATTTATTTTGAAACAACTTTACCAGTGTTAACGGAACCGTTACAGGCTATTCTTGATTTAAGATGATTGTATAATTTAATACTTATTGATTTCAGATGATAGTATAATTTAATACGTTATACGCCAGATAGATTTTTTTTTATTTGGTATCTGTTATTATCACTGATTTGGTTATTTATTTAGTTATGGCAAAGCACACAAGGGCTATCTGCGTAAATGGAGGGATGCCCTCGTTGAGGATTATCTAAGTGAAATTGGCTTATACTATGCTGTACATGGAGAAAATCACGAAATCACCCATGCAACCAGATCATTCGCTGCTATTCGAACCCCGGTCGAACTACCAGTGATCAGTGATAAGATATGGTCCATCGGCACCTCGGTCTTCAGTGAGCTAATCTGCTATCATGCAAGTTTGTATTCAAAAATGGATTGTTCAAGATGCCGGCAAATATTTAAGCATTTAAGCATTGGAAACCATCTCGAAACTTCAATAGAAATAAAAAAAATTCGTGATTTTTTTTATTATGTTGTAAAATTACGAAAAATCCTTAAAATTTGCGAAAATTCGCTCAGTAATAAAGCGAGTCTTGGCGAAGAATTCAAAGAAGGGGTAATAACTTTACTTTGCAGATATTTTGTCTGTTTTATCAGCTCTTTGATTGTAAATCATCAAATGCTAATTAATGATAAAGCAGATGAAAGGTCTTTTTACCTAGATAAACATTTAATTTCAATGATCATTTCGACTTGTCGTTGTACGTATTAGACGGGCGAACAGTATTTTCATATATTATCATCAATTTTTCAAGATATTGTAGCGTTTTGCGGCTTCATGGATTTGGAGTAATTGATGATGACATGATGAAGGCTGTAAAACATATATAAAATATATGGTGACATAATAACAAAAAGCTAACAGGAACAATCTGTAATCCCAATAAAACCCTGGTATATTTAATTGAAACTGTTTCTTGTTCTGTTTGTAGCTTTGCTTTGAACTGGATTGTTTTGGTTACGGCAAAGCATACGGAAGCTGTTTGCTTGAAGAAAGGAATGCCTTCCTGGGGTGTTTTCTAAATGGAAATAGCTCGTATCCACATTACGCATGGGGAAAATTACGAAAGCTCCCATGCAGGAACTTCTTTGAGGATTTGAACAATGGTCGATCTAGTAATTTTCAGCTAGTTTACCGTTTGTCAGGGAATGGGTCTAAAACATTGTTTAAATTATTAAACAAATGCCAGGCCATTGACTATCAGATCATTAGGCGACGAATTTTCCAATATTTTTAACAAAACAATAAAAATTATTTAGTGCAGAACACTCGCCAAGATAAGCATCAGTCACGCCTTTGCTGGAGTCATACATCACGTATTCAGGGAAATTATTCAGTTAAAATCGAAATAAATAGGTTCTAAGACAATTATATCCGGTCAAAAGTCCAAAGTAGGCCGCAGCGGCAGACCCGGAACACTGTAAGTACTACGAAGCACACTCCAGGACATCAGCAGCGACCGCCGGTTTCGATACGATAATGAAGAAAGTTCAATCCTAGGATTCTATTCCAGAAGACGTTTATGAAATTGCAAACCTCATCAGTTATGTCGCCCTCTATATTCCGTTAGTGGACTTCGGCGCGTTCGTTATGACTAAGAGCTTAAGTCAAACTAATGAGAGATGCAAAGAACAACTAATGTCGGCAGTATAATATTTTCTATGAAAGTTTAATCTATGCAATTGGTTACACAAAGTGTAATTAGTCCCTTAAAGCTACTTTCAATAACAAATTTTCATGTTAGGAAATATATATAATATACACTACTGTGACAGCTAATGTCTTTTGAGAATAAATGAATGCTATTAATTTTTCTTTGTCTTTTTTTAGCTGGATTATTTATAACACAAAATTCTTTTAATATTCACTGATGTATTCCAAAATTAAAAGTTGAAAAAATAAATTTCTGAATTTTATATCAAGTAGCTAATTTGGCGCCCCTTCTATTTGTTCACCTGAGGCTAGTGCCTCACCTGCCAACTCTCGTCCCGGCCCTGCGTAATGCCGTTGTGATTTATAAAATGCAAACTGAAAAAAAAAAAAAAAAAAAAAAATCGATTTTAAAATAGAAACCATTCACAGCTATACAATAAAATGAAATAATGATTTCTTCAAAGCTACTGCTAAGATAGCATATGATGAAATCGGCAACTACTCTATTACGCTTTCAAGAGACTTAGAATTATATTTTACGATAGCACTTGGTAGTTGTTTTCTGTCAGTAGGTGATATCCTTGGTTCTATGTGTCAATTTTTGGATATTGAGGTCGGCTGAATTCTTCTTATTACGCCGATATTTTAATTTTTATACATCCTCATATATTTTGCGATAGTTTCCCGAAGAAAAATTGACCCAGTCTTATAGCTATCGAAGAATTAGGTACTTATATAGAAATATAATTTAACTTGAAAAGATGCTATTGCTATCTACTTGAAGATTATTATTCTGTTCAAATTGTACAAATGAAGCAATTTGTGCAATTTGTACAAATGAAGTAAAATATTAAAGATACTCCAAACCAAAACAAGCTTTGGTTTAGTTTGGAGGATCTTTAATATTTTTCACATTTATGTGTGCTATACGCTGTCATATCTAGCAGGCAAAGAATAATGACAGAGGAAATAATATTTTATATATATTAGAAATGTAGCTGATGATGAGCTGGCACATTGCTGCTCTTGGGCAATTTTGAAATTAAGTGTTTTTTAATTAAGTTTTTGAAGACAATATTTTTTAAGGTCAATATAAGATAAGTGATTTCATCGAAGTAAGTTACAATCGTTGTCTCTATTTGAGAATGCATCCACTAATGCATACATTTGAGAAGTGATATGAATGAAGGTATTACTTAGATAATGTGCAAGTAATGAATTGAGCTTTGAATGTCTAATGTCCTTGATATTGAAAGACGCTAAGAAAGGTGAAAGTAGCATTTTCGTCGGGAACGGAATGAATTAATGTGATAACGATATGGAAGTTTATTTCTCTAGTCCAATATGGGAAAGCACGTGACTAGTTTGATTAGTGGAAGAAAGAAATCTTTATACACAGTTTTCTAAAGAAAGCTGGCTTATATTCCCATTATACATAGAGATAATACGAAAAGCCAACCCTTTCACTGGAATTCGAACTTCAGTCAAACTACCAGTCAGTTCTTTAATCTGTTCATTATCAAAATAAAGACTCCTTCAGCAGATAGTTTTAATTTGTGAAACCGAAATTTGTCTCCATGAGAGAAAATCACATGGAGACAAATTTGGAAAAAGGGAAAATGAACGAGTAAAGGAACTTTTGTTGGGGCCACAAGTTGTTGTATACGTTTACTGACTTTTGTGAGGGTCCTGCACAATGCATTTGGAACAAGTTTTCGATTGAATACAGGATTAAAAATCATCTTCTATAGGTAAAGAGTTACTTTCAAAGGTTTTTCCTTTCGAAATGCCGTATCATTTTCAACCATCACTTTCGTTAGTATTAAAAAAGAATACATTCTAATAATTTCATTGTCGCAGAATATTTTGTATGGTACTTCCGAACGATTACAAAAGAATGAGATATTTGTATAAGGACCTATCATACTATATTCTCTTTTGTTGCTAGTTTTCATGTTAGGTTTTACAGATATAGAAAAGCACGCAAGGGCTATTTCCCTAGTAGAAGAGATGCCTTTGTGGAGGACTTTTTAAGGGAAAGTGGCTCGTATTCACCTAACAGAAGAGGAAAACCCTGAAAATCAACCTTGCAGTTAACCCATTCGCCTGGGATCGAACTCCCAGTATATCAGTGATTTAATCTCTCGGTTACTCATGGGTCTGTTAGTTTTCATATTTTTTTCTGAGTACAGTATTTTTTATTTACCGTTAAATTAATATATTTTAAGGTGCATACCATGAAAAAATTTGAAAACTTGAGTCTCATAGTTCTACACGTTTTTTGCTATCGTATGAAATGCTTAAAAATTCATTTTATTACAGGATAAAACCTGTATAAATCATTGTCAATTAAAACATAATAAATTTTTGAAAACGTAAAAAAATAGCTCGCTATTTTGTCGAAGAATGAGCTTTTGGGGAAATATATTTAAAGTTTCTTCAGTGACGGGAACAATCCCACGCTATGTAACGATTAAACGCTTAACTATCATTTTTTGAGGTAATTCATTGAACTTTATCATGAGACGAGGATGCAATCAAATTGTGCCGCAACAGCAGGTAACGTACACAAACTGAAAATCAGTTTCTCCCTTGAAACTGATTATCGGCATCCTTATGCAAGTTCGATTTTCATTTCAGTTACTGATTCATTTATTAAACAAGGTATTATATAAATGTTCGGAATCTTTATGAAAAACGGGGACTTTGGATAAGTATCTGCACTTTTAGACAAATCGTTACAATGTTGCCGCAGCTTTATGAAAAACGGTGGATTGGCATCAGAACAGGTTTTCAGGTTGTGCTTCTAGGAAGAGTGTTTTGGGGTATTTTAATAAATTAACATTTATTTTTACCGAAATAGGTTTTCACGTGCAAAATTTTAATGGTAATAATATGGGAAATAAAACAAATAGATAAATAAACTTTCAAATATTTTTTATAAGTTGATGCTAACTAGTGATGTCACAAAAATTGTAATTTTCAGTGTCTTTTCCGATACTTTACTTTTCAAGTCTGTTCAATTATTCTATATAAAATGTTGGGCAAAGGAAATCTGAGGTAGCTTATACTACTAAAAGATTATTGTGCATTGGTTATATGCAAGATCATTTTTTTAAAGTTAATTATATTTTGTTTCACGAGTTAAATGATCGCTCAATTTAATAAAAACTAACTTTCAAATCGCATTCAAGATTCAACGAAAAAAATTATTAAATTATATACAGCATTCTCTTTATTACGATGGTGCGCATTATCCGGTTTGCGGATTTTATCCATGCGTATCCACGCACGCCCACTCAACGCTATGCGCGAGAGTATGTAAAAAGCAAACATGCTCAAAGTCGATCATGAAAAAAGATTGTTTCATGCCCAGAAATCGAAGATTTAGAGATTTATCTAATTGTGGAGAAGTCGATGCCATAACTGAAGTTGTTTGCGAAAAAGTTCAAAATGTCAAAATTCTAGACACTGGGGAAATTTCATGACAATTTTGCAAATGAGTTTTCACATTTATACTTAGAAAAAGTAGCATGTACGAAACATAATATCATAAAATTTTTAATCTCCTCTTTTTTTGTTCATCCATAAAAACCAGTCCAATTTTGTTAATGTTACCAGCTTCGCTACGAGGGATCCTGGTTGCATTTTTACACGTTATTTGCTATAAAAGTATATATCTTTTCTTGGAAAGGGGAACCATGAAAAACTCCCATATAGACAACTCATTCATCGGGATATAAACTATAGTTGATCTAGCTGTTTATAGCAATATTACAGTAGGCCGCTGTTGGATCTTAACTTTAGTTTGAATACGGTTAAAAATTTGAAGATAATGCATGATTTGCAACACTGCTATTTATATTCTTTATGGTACATAAGTTGATGTATATTGCATATCAATAGATAATTGGTCAGCAAGTTCCTTATCATAGGTATTACAGAACGTGGCTTAGCAACGTTTCCTATTTTCAAATAGTTTTAATTGTCAAGAGTTTTACTTTTCCTATTCAAGTAAAAATAGTAAGACCTACTTCCAACCGTTTATAAGAGCTGAAATGCAGAAATCAAAACATAAATTTTTAATATATTCACATGTCTTACAATTTACAGACACACATTTTTATTCAGATAATTTGCTTCCATTTTCTTTATAATTTTCTTACAAAGTTAATTGAGGCTTTTAATTATATACGAAAATTTCATCTTGCTTTCTTTAATTCATGTGATGTCAGCCTCAATAGCGTAGCTAAAGGGGGCTGGTCCACCATGGACGACATAATTTTGAGGCGCCAATTTCATGTGAAGTAATGGAATATGGAAGTAAGTCCTGCGGATCGCTCAGGCAAATAAAGAACAATACGATTCTGAATTACCGTATGGAATTAATTTAAGAAGAAAAATAGATTTATCTGTATTCATCAGTATTCAAAGAAATTTATCAGTATTCAAAGAAATCACCGCGAGATTTCAGCAGCTACGCACTCTTATACCATTTTTGTTCATTCAAAGCTTGAAAATTGCGAATATCAACTAAATTGTGATCTTGGTGAAACCTACGGGGGGCGGTAGCGAGATTAAGCAATTCTTTCTTTCCAAATACGAGCGATAATTGTCAGACGTAAATTTGTAATACGAACTGCATTTGTTTGCGCCCACTGCAGTGCGTAACTGGAATATGAGCTGAGCTCGTTGAGGACCATCAAAAGGTTAATAAGGAAGAATTCCCTCAGTTAGAGAGAGACGTTTCAAAGTTTTATTTCCATTATTATTGCTAAAGAAAACGAAACAGAAATGTAGAAGTTGGGTCCTGTGGACGTTTTGCTATTTGTTCTAAAATACAGCTCTTCAGATAATGTAATACTGCCGAGAATTTTCTTCACAATTGCTGTGTTTCTAGTTGTGATAAGAGTTTTTTAAATAAAAATCATTTTAGAACTACAAATGATTAATTTTGCATTTAAGAAATAGTTCTGTACTATCAGCGTAGTACTCTGTTAATAGGTGGCTTTGGAAACAAATATAATAGTAATAATACAATTTTAAAATGATAAAATTAAAAATTTTTTCAGAAGTAGATTTCTAATTTATTTCCTTCCTGTCATTTTGAGCCATTTGCTTATACCAAAAGGAGAGACGAATTCAAAGACTGTTTAGGCGGACACACTCGAAGTCGGCCACGGGCGGCAAATGTTCTAGCTATGCCGACTATATCGCCTTCAATCTCTGATTTATCATTTAAATTGAAGAAATTGACAGAATATATCCTTTCTAAGACAATCCTCAACATGTCCAAAAGATTTGGTTTTCTATGAATACGATTGTTTAAACGCAATGCTATTTAAAGCAATGTTTTCGTGTATAGTTTTAGAAAGACTGGTCATTTTAAGAGGCGGTCGTCTGAAGTTATCACACAAAATTTGACTATAAAAGGGTTGAGCTGTATTTTGATTTTACCACTCCTACTACTTTTAAAGTGATAAAAATTTATGTCCGATGCTGAATAGGCAAATCAAAATTCCTAAATAAGACAAGAATAAAAATATTACCAATGCAACACAGGGACGATAAAAACAAAACAAACAAACAAAAAAGATAGCTTTGATTACTAATAATTGTTATCCTAGCGTTTATCGAAAAGCGAATCAGAATTTTTAAATCTTGCGAACGAAATTTACTATAAATCTACAGAAGGCAATGAACAAATAGAAAGTATTAATTCATTACAGCGCTTAACATAGCACAAGTGAATGGCACTATTTTCTAAGACGATCACTGAATGTATATCTTTTCTGCTTTGAAAACGCCTATAAACCCCCTAGGAAGTCTTTTTCCGTTCTCCAGGATTCCAGATGGTGTTTATAGCTTAAGGGGTTGTGCTATTTAAATCCTAATGCGGTGTTGCTATGGTTACCAGGGTCATTAGCGTCAACTCTCTTTGGCAAAAAATTCCATTTTCACCTGGGCGAGAATCCTGCCAAAGATAGCAACCCGCAAGTTTGATATCAGAAATCCAGTGCAACGGTCAGCGCCATCTGTTGCCAAAAGGCTGCTTTCATATTTCTTAAAATTTACTATTAATCTGCTTCTATCTTTTCTTCAACAACTTTTTCACTTCATCCCTTGTTTAAAGACTGTCAAGGTCCGTCACCAGTTGCCTTAATTTTCGTCTCTTTCTTTCTTATTACCGAAATTCAATCCCTCTCCTGATTGTCTTACCAAAAATTGCTACGCCTGTAAGAGATTCTAATAGATTGATTACACAGATAACTTGAGCTTGATGAAATTAATTGTTGAGAGCTCGATCAAATTTATTGTTTGAAAAACACTTTACAATTCTGTCTCTTCTCACAAAAATACTCGTACAGCTGTTCTACACATGGCAGAGGACAATCAGCTTTTATCATTTCAAACTACTAAGAACGTTGAACACAAAGTTATACAATAAGCCTCAAATGAATAAAATCGCACAATGATTTCTCAATACTCCGAGCTAAACTGAACTGATGTCTCTCCGGTCTTATATAGTTTTCCGCCGACCGCTGAGAAATTTCCAGTACCTTCGAAATTGCTAGACGGCGTACAGAGTTACAGTTACATAAAGAGCGGACCAGATACAATTACATAGGCATAGAACCAAAGTGTCATTAAGTTTGGAGATAAAAATTAATTCCCAAAACCATCGCCATTTGGCAAGATAGCCAAATCTCACCAATTTGGCAGTCTCACCAATTTTTTTGGATAGCCATTTACTTCAATGTGAAATGGACTTACCCTTGTAACCTTATTTTTTTGGCCATGTTTCGCATTTCTGTGGCCTTTCGTGTTATATTATACAAGAGATACTACAGTTTACATATAATTTCAATAGAATTATTTACATATACACAAAATTCGTCACAAAATTATAATAAATATTTTAGTGATCATAGAAATTCCTTTTTGGCACTAGAGAATTGAGCCATTAAAATGAAGCTCAGAGTAAATGTTGAAAAAACTAAATACGTATACTGTGGTAAAAAGGAAAATTCACCTAAAATATGAGATTAGTCCATTTAAATTTGAATCCGTGAAATATTTAACCTACTTGGGCTCCGAAATTAATTGTGAAAATGATATTAATCCTGAAATCAGAAAAAGGATTATTGCTGCAAATCGTTGCCTCTTTAGTTCAAGATGTTTTCTGATATCCTGTAAGGTATTTCTTCCGCCTTCTTGGCATACCTTCGTGGCGTAGTGGTCAGCACGCTCAGCGTATTCGAGAGGTCCGTGGCTCCAGTTCTGGAGAGAGCATTGCCTATTTTTCATGCCTCCTGCTTTCGAAATAACATAATGTCTCTACACTGGCGCCCGAACTAAAAAAGGTGGTGGATGGTGAATCTCAATTACCAGGATTTGGCGATTGGGTCCCCTAATATCCAGTCGCCCTTTAAAAGGGGGAGTATGTTAGGTATTTCTCCAGCCTTCTTGGCGTGGTGGTCAGCATGCTCGGCGCGTATTCGAGAGGTCCGTGGTTCGAGTCCCGTCGAGGGCATTGCTCTTTTTTATCTCTCCTGCTTCGAAATAACCTATTGTCTCTACAATCCTATCTAGTAAAAAGAAGGACAAAATTACTATTATATAAGGTATTAATAAAATCAATCTTAACCTATGTTCCACACGCAAAACTATTTTAGCTGGCGTCCCACAGGGATCTGTCTTGGGACCCACACTTTTTAACTTATATTTGAAAGACATACCCATTACACACAATACACTCGCAATGTATGATGATGACACTGCGATCCTCACACAAAGTGCATTTATTAGTCCAGTCATCCAACAGTTACAAGAATACATCTTCACACTAGACTTGGCTCTGCAAATAGAAGATCCTGGTAAATATCAGTAAAACCTATGCCATACTCTTCACGAAGAAGAAAAAGTTCAAGAAATATCTGCAATTTTATGGAGAATCAATTCCCTGGGCCAGTCAAGTCCCTTATCTTGGGGTGATCCTCAGTAAAACTTTATCATGGAACCTACACATTACATCTATACTCCAAAAGTTTCGAGCACGTAAAGCTAGATTACTCCCCTTAATTGCTCGAAACAGAGTTCTATCTATTGATAATAAGTTACCTATTTACAAATCCGTTCTGCGTCCCATCTTATGCTATGCCTACCCACTTTGGGCCTATTCTTGTAGATCACACAGTAAAAAAACTTCAAACTGCCCAAAGCAGCGTTCTCAGGCAAATCAATGCATGCCTGCCCAGTTTGGGCCTATTCTTGTAGATCACACTGTAAAAAACGTCAAACTGCCCAAAGCAGCGTTCTCAGGCAAATCACCCATTCACCTTGGTATGTGCTGTACAGTCATTAGGATTTCTTTTTGGAAGCAGGAGACATGAAAAATGAGCAATGCCCTCGCGAGTTGAACCACGGACCTCTCGATTACGCGTCGAGACCATCACACCACGAAGGTATGAGAAGAAGGCGGGAGAAATACCCCATATACTACCCCCTCAAGTCCCGGTGGTGGAGAATCATCATTCACCACCTTTTTTATTTCGGGCGCCACTTGTAGAGTCATTAGGTTTTTTTCGAAGCAAGAAGGTGAAGAAATGAGCAACGCCTTCGCCGTGAATCGAACCACGGACATCTCGGTTACGCGTCAAGTGTGCTGACCACTACACCATGAAGGCGTGCGAAGAAGGCGGGAGAAATACCTTATATACTCAAATTTTAAAGGGCAACTGGTGTTTGGGGAACCCAATCGCCAAATCCCGGTGGTGGAGAATCATCATCCACCACCTTAACGCTAATTAACGTAAAAGGAAGAAAGAGCTTTTTAGTGAGAGACTTTTTAGATGGAGATAGTTAGATAGAGATGGACGTTTTAGATGAAGCGCCACGCGACTGTTCAGAGCCGCTTCAAGCGATAGTTTTTGTATGTATGGCTGTAACGGAATAATGTTTTTACTTTTACTGCTCAAGAAATCTTTATTAAATTTTAAAATAAATATTTAAAACATCGCTGGTCTGATTATTCATCCATCTCGGATGATCTTACGTTACAGCTATATATAAAAATGGTGGCATCAGGAGGATTAGAAATCCACGGAAAAAGTTACGGACGCCAGTCCGGTTAAAAAGAAACGTCAGTCTCCTGAGTACAGCTCATCGCTAAGCTGTGTGGATCGAAAATCCACGGAAAAGTTACGGACGTCAGTTCGGATAAAGAGGAATGCCAGTCTCCACAATGCAGCTCCTCTTTAGGAGGTGTGGATAGGAAATCCACGAAGGAAGTTTACGGACGTCAGTCCTGGTATAAAAGAACGTCAGTCTCCTGAATTCAGATCAACTTGTGTAACTGTCATTGTGCAAAATATCATCAGCATTTTTTAAATTTCGTACGACAGTCTCGCGTCTGAAGTTATTCCCGTGTAGGAAAGTGTAAAAAAAGAAAAAAAATTCATCCGTCATTCAGCCTCCAAAAAAAAATCCAGTTCGAATTTCATCAGCCTCTTGTGGGATCATCAATGTCCGAAAGTGAAGTGCCGTGAACGCGTGTTTTGTGATAAAAGAAGTGATATAAGTGTCGGGATCATCAGCATATATAAAAATCTTAAGTTGTGGTTAATTAATTTGTGACAGCATCTTTTTCCAAGCATCAACCTGTGTATCAAGTCGTCTACAATCCAGGCGGGTAAGTACCTTGGATTTTTATATTGAAGCAGTGAAGTAATTTAATTTATTCTATAATTTAGTTTTTACAAGTTTACATAACTGTTTTAAGTCGATATTGTTTTCTGTAAAGCTTAAAGAAAGGCGTTGTTTGGTTTTATGTTTACAATAAGGAAGCATAAATTTTAGAATTGAATCTGTGTTAACAGATAGTTTAATATCTGAAATGTTAATATTGTTACGTGCGTACGGGTTCGTTATATATTGAATGCACAAGTCGTTAAAAAGTTAACAAATATTTATTCTTTCCACAAGAAATGAATTAAAATGCTGAAATATTTCTTCACAGATTTCCGCACAATTTCACAATATCTCAAACGTTTAGCAAAAACTCAGTTCAAAACAGATAAAATAGTTCTATCTCACAGCGAAATCGCTACAATCAATACAGCATTAAGTAAACAAACAGCAGTTCGCTTTTTACAGCTACAAGTATAACAGCAACAACAACAACTACAACTGAGATGAGCTGTTTCACCTCGGCTTTTATAAGCTTTTTAATTATCAGTAGAACAATCACGATGTTTCTAGATTTTTCTGGATGGCAACAGTAATTACGAGATATTTATTTATTAAGCATTAAATGCACGCGCTCTTTTATTTTTATTGCTATTTTTTTTTTGGAGTAGCTTTCTCTTCAAAAATCGTCTGCGTTGCTAAGGCAACATGAAGCAAATCTAATTACAATTCTAAATAAATAGCCAAATAAATGTGAAATTCGTAACATTGCCCCCTTCCCAAGGACTGCACGTCCCGGGCAGTACAATCCCTGGACAGGAAGCCAAACTTACAACTAAAGCATCAGTGCTATAATAAACATTACTTTATAATAACAAAATAAACAATAATTAAAATAAGTGACTTTCAGCAAATTAAATTCTATCCAACGCGAAATACAATTCAAATACTAAGTACAAATACTATCAAATACAAATGCTATTAAACACAAATACTTATCAAATACTACTACTTAACAAATACAAATCAAATACTAAATACAAATAGGACCATGGTCTTATACTATGTACATTACTATTTACAATTATATACACTACGTACTATGGCCATAGTAATGAACTAACCTGTCGTAATGAACGACTTTAGGTTTAGAGTTCGATGACTTACGGATCCGAACCACGACGTCGTTCAGCCTGTTTAGGACTGTGTAAGGACCATCCCAAGGTGATTGTAGTTTCGGAGAAAGTCCTTTTCGACGAGTCGGATTCCATAACCACACCTTGTCTCCTTCGTTGAAACGATGTCCAGTAGCTCTCGTGTCGTAGCGGGTCTTCATCTTCTCCGTCGCCAAGTTGACTCGCTCTCGTGCAAAGTTGTGCATCACTTCAAACCGGGCCTGGAGGTCTTGAATGTATTCCTCAGGCGATGAAGGCGCATCCGGAGGGCGACCAAACAAAAGATCACATGGCAGACGAAGGTCACGACCGAAGAGCATCTGAGATGGGGAATAGCCGGTAGTCTCGTGGACAGCACTGCGGTAAGCCAGTAAAAATAGTGGCAACTTCTTGTCCCAGTCCTGTTGGTTTCTGGAAACCACTAATGAGAGGTTATTGAGGATGGTTCGATTAAACCTCTCTACCATACCGTCCGACTGGGGATGTAAAGGCGTCGTTTGGGTTTTGTCAATGCCGAGTAGCTTGCAGAGTTCCTTGACTACAGCCGAGGTAAAATTCCTTCCCTGATCGGAATGTAACTGAAGAGGCACTCCGAATCTGGAAATCCAGTGCTGTATCATCATCTCTGCTACTGTGACAGCCTCTTGATCAGGAATAGGATACGCTTCAGGCCACTTGGTGAAGTAATCAATGGCAACGAGGATGTATTTGTTGCCATCAGCAGTTCGTGGCAGAGGTCCTAAGATGTCAAAGGCGATACGTTCAAAAGGTGCTCCTACATTGTAACGTTGCAGCTTCCCCCGGCTGCGTTTCTTCGGTCCTTTCCGACTTGCACAGGCATCGCAAGTTCGGCACCACTTTTGCACGTCATCCTTTGCATTATTCCAGTAGAAACGCTCCCGAACTCTCTGCAAGGTCTTCATTATTCCGAAGTGACCTCCTGCAGGGCTGCTATGTAGTTCTTTAAGGACGTCCGGGATTCGGGATCTTGGGAGTACCAGCTGCCATCGGAATGTTTTTCCATCATCCGATTCGAATTTTCGGTACAAGACGCCGTTTCGAATATGGAGTGAGTCCCAGAGAGCCCAATATTGTTTTGTCGTGGGACTATAGCTCGAAATATCCTGCCAGGTAGGTTTTCTGTTTGAGGTCTCCATTAACTCAATTATGGGTTTAATATCACGGTCTTCCAGCTGGTCTTTCCTGATTTCCTTGTCACTCCATGGGTCTGGATCAGCCGATGTTGATGCTGTAATTTGCCGTGCGACTGGATTAACCAGTTGGTATTTAGCTTCGACCCTGGAACAATATCGGCAGTTTTCTGGGCAAGGTCTTCTAGACAAGGCGTCAGCGTTTCCGTGCGACTGTCCCTTGCGATGACGGATAATGATGTCATATTCCTGGAGTCTCTGTATCCACCTAGCTATCTGACCCTCAGGATTCTTGAAATTTAAAAGCCAGGCCAATGATGCATGATCTGTGCGGAGCAGGAATTTTCTGCCGTATAGATAATGATGGAAATGTTCTACGGCTTTGACTATGGCGAGCAACTCTTTCCTGGTGACACAGTAATTCCTCTCCGGTTTAGATAGGCACTTGCTCCAGTAAGCTACTACACGTTCTTGGCCCTCTATTTCTTGGGACAAAACAGCGCCGACACTTTCATTACTCGCATCCGTGTCGAGAATAAATGGTCTGTCGAGCTGAGGATACGTCAGGATTGGAGCAGATGTTAAGGCTTCCTTCAGGTTCTTAAATGCATTCTCACATTCTTTTGTCCACACGAACTTTTGCTTGCTCTCTGTCAGCTTGTGAAGGGGTCTTGCGATGGAAGAAAAATCCTTCACGAATCTCCTATAGTAGGTGCAAAGTCCTAGAAAGCTTCTCAGCTGGTGGACATTTTCGGGACGTCTCCAGTCTTTAACTGCTGACACTTTTTCAGAATCCGTGCGCACACCTTCAGCAGAGATGACATGTCCGAGATAAGTGACTTCCTGTCTGAATAATTTGCATTTAGCGGGACTCAACTTCAGATTGGCTTCTTTCAGTTTCTGAAGCACCTTTCTAAGATTTTCCAAATGTTCTTCGAAACTATTCCCGACGATGATGATGTCATCCAGGTATATCAGACAGGCTTCGTATGAAAGACCTTTTAAAACAGTCTCCATTAGACGTTCGAATGTAGCCGGCGCATTACATAGCCCAAACGGCATCACCTTGAACTGCCAAAGTCCTTGTCCTGTAGTAAATGCCGTCTTTTCTCGGTCATCAGGATGTATTTCTACCTGCCAATATCCACTCTTTAAATCAAGTGTCGAGAACCACTTGCTTCCAGAAAGAGTATCCAGAATGTCGTCAATTCTAGGAAGAGGGTAACTGTCTTTCTTCGTAACCTCGTTCAACCGGCGATAATCAACGCAAAATCTGGTTGACCCGTCTTTCTTCTTCACCAGGACGATGGGAGATGCCCAGGGACTTGCTGAAGGCTCGATGACATTGCTTTCTTGCATGTCCTTTAAAAGTGCTCGTACCTCTTCCTGTTTCGCAATCGGCAGACGTCTTGGATGTTGCTTGATTGGTGGATGATCACCAGTATCGATTCTATGTTGAGTCAAACTGGTTCGACCAACGTCAGAAGACGAACGGGAGAAAACATCTTGAAGATCTTTAATAACACGCTCGGCAGCATTCTTTTCTTCATCGTTTAATTGCGCATTCTGCAGTAACTCCGATATAATGTTGTCGGAAGACACGGGTTTTGAGATGTTACTTTTTCTTTCAACGCTGGTTACTGGGGTACATTCTGCAACCACTTCACCTTTCTTAATAACCCTCGCCTTATCAGTTACATTGGCAACTCTCACCGGGATAACGGTCCCTGATAGGTCGACGAGTGCTGAGGCTATTAATACTCCTTTAGGGCTATTACAATTCTTGGGATATTCCATGACGCCGTAGCGGAAATTTCTATTTTCGGCTATGGATCCAGGAAGTAAAATTTCTGTTCTTGCCGGTATTGTGATATCGTCTTGAGCTATTATTTTGTGGATAGATTTCACTCCTTCATCATTAATTTCGAATAAAGTTATGTCTTCAGAGGCAGAATGCAGTTCGTTATTTTTAAAGTCCAAGGAAAAATTGTGTTTCCTTAAAAAGTCCAATCCGAGTATGCAAGGGTCTGTAATTTCTGCTACATAGGCCGTGTGATGGTAAGTGGCACTTCCAAACGTGATGTTAACGTTTAATTTCCCCTCTATATCGATCTTCTCCCCGGACACAGTCTGGAGGGTAACGCAGGGCGGCGTCCAGATAAGTTTACCTTCGAGTTGTTGAGCCAAATCTTTTCGAATGATGGTAACATTGGCTCCCGTGTCGATCGTCATGTTACAAGGAATTCCATTGATTTGTCCCATGATGAAAATTCCGTTATTGCCGCCACTCACTGCAGAAATCTGAAGCGCTTTAAACTGGGGCTTTTCATTATCTGGCAACCTCCGCCCCGCGAGATGGCCACGAATTAGTTTCCCTCCTTCTTGAGAGGCGCGGTTTTAACATCCGTGCCCTGGGGTGTTCTGCAGTTTCTTCGAATGTGTCCTTCAGCACCGCAGTTCCAGCACTTTACGAACGATTTCTTGTCACCAGTATTCCGTGTCAAAGCATCCACCTTTCTGGTTAATTCGTCTAGGCGAGCAGTCATTGGATCCACTGGTTCTTGTATGTGAGCAGCTCTGATTGGGTGGCGGTCTCTACGAGTGGCTTGCTGTGCTGCCTCAAATTTCATGGCGTACACCAGAGCACTTTTTAAGTCCTTCACATCAGCCATTCGCAGTGCTTTCTGTATTTCAGGATCCCGGATGCCGTCGATGAAGTATTGCAGGGACAGGATTTCTCTTGTTTCTGTCGGGCACTCCGAAAAGGCGAGGTGGGACAGCCTTTCAACATCCGTGGCGAGCTCCTGGAGTGTTTCCGTAGACTTCTGTTGACGGGATTTTAACTGAAGCCTGCTATAATCTTTTAAACACTTCTCTCCAAAACGCAGCTCCAATGCGCCGGACAGAGCTTCGAAATCTAGCCTTTTGTTTTCGGGAAGAGTCTGAAGGATATCCGCTGCGTCTGCTCTCAGAGAAGCCGCAAGGTGACAGGCCTTAGCTTGGGAATCCCATTCATTTGCTTCCGCAACTATAGAAAATTGTGTCTTATACACTTGCCAGGAGGTCTTCCCATCATATGTCGATAGCTTCAGAGAAGGATGCGCAGGCATGGCTAGGAATTTAAAAGTATCCGAATTGCTTCCTGCCGTCGCTACGAATTTCTTTAAAGTATCAACTTCTTTGGCAACTGCGGAAACTTTGTCATCAATTTGTTGCTCCACTGCAGAAACTCTTTCTTGAATTTGTTCTTTCACAGCAGAAACTCTTTCTTGAATTTGTTCTTTCACAGCAGAAATTCTGTAATCGATTTGTTGTTCTACGGCAGAAACTCTATCTTCTATTTGTTCTTTGACAGAAGAAACTTTATTTTCAACCGCGTCTATTCTGCCTTCCATAGCCTCAAATTTATTTTCTATTATGCAAGTAATTTCCTTTTTCATTTCTACTTGACTTGCTTTAACGGCTCTCATCTCTTCCTTAACAGATTTCTCCAACTTTTCTTGAACAGAATTCATTTCATCTTTAACAGATTCTTGAACAGCCTTCATTTCATCTTTTACAGATTCTTGAACAGCCTTCATTTCATCTTTTACAGATTCTTGAACAGCCTTCATTTCATCTTTTACAGATTCCTTCATCTTTTCTTGAACAGCCTTCATTTCATCTTTTACAGATTCTTCCATCTTTTCTTGAACAGCCTTCATTTCTTCCTTAACAGATTCTTGGCCAGCTTTCATCTCCTCTTTCACGGAATCTTGGCCAGCTTTCATCTCCTCTTTCACGGAATCTTGGCCAGCTTTAATTTCTTCTTTAAATGCAGCAAAGGCTGCCATGAATTGCCTTAATTGTTCTTCCATTGCTCTAGTTAATGGCATTCAAAAATCCCACTTCTGACACCAAAAATTGTTACGTGCGTACGGGTTCGTTATATATTGAATGCACAAGTCGTAAAAAGTTAACAAAAATTTATTCTTTCCACAAGAAATAAATTAAAATGCTGAAATATTTCTTCACAAATCTTCGCACAATATCACAATATCTCAAACGTTTAGCAAAAACTCAGTTCAAAACAGATAAAATAGTTCTATGTCACAGCGAAATCGCTACAATCAATACAGCATTAAGTAAACAAACAGCAGTTCGCTTTTTACAGCTACAAGTATAACAGCAACAACAACAACTAACTGAGATGAGCTGTTTCACCTCGGCTTTTATAAGCTTTTTAATTATCAGTAGAACAATCTCGATTTTTCTAGACTTTTCTGGATGGCAACAGTAATTACGAGATATTTATTTATTAAGCAAATGCACGCGCTCTTTTATTTTTATTATTTTTTTTTGACGTAGCTTTCTCTTCAAAAATCGTCTGCGTTGCTAAGGCAACATGAAGCAAATCTAATTACAATTCTAAATAAATAGCCAAATAAATTTGAAATTCGTAACAATATGTTGTGCTGAAATTAAGCTTATGTAACTAAATGTGTAAAAGAGAAGAATTATTGTAATTTGGAAGGTTCTAAGGCTAGCTGGTATTTTAACATATCTTTTCTAAGACGTCTTGAATGTTTTAAAATATTAGAATTTTGAATTTAGGTGTGTAAAACATTATTCGTGTAACAACTGAAAACATTTTTTCTGTTGAACGCATAAAAGGGAAAGGCTAAAAATCCCTAGCATCTTACATTTTAACCGTTGTTATATGAATATTAGTTATGAGCATATACTTTTTTTTAAATTTACCTTGGAAAGCATACTTTTTAATATACTTCGAAAATTTTGATGAAAGTATATAGTATTATCATAAGCATTTGAATTTTACGCAATTGAATGTAAAGCAGGTTAATATTATTTGTAGTATTATAAGTCCTCAAGTAGACAAATTATATTTGAACCCATAATGTGCATATTACAGTGTAAATTGTCTTGCATTTGTGTTTAGATTCGAAGAATATGTTGTGAAAAAATTAAGGGATCAATTTTACTTCTCATACACAGTTCGACATTGAAAATGTAACACCATGAAGGAGTGCTCAGAAATTGATGAAATTTGGAAAAAAGAGACAGCAAGCAGGAATAAGTGATCTTTATTTCAAAATGATAGTCAGAATACAGAGCGAGAACGGCGTCGGCGCAGTAGGATGTAGGACCACCGCGGACAGCGATGCACGAAGAAACACGTCTAGGCATAGAGTACAGATGGTGTCCTGAGGGATGGCTCTCTATTCCCTTTCAACCGTTTGCCACAGTTCGTCTTCTGAACGAGGCAGGGGCAGAGTCTGCAAACGGCGTCCAATCCCATCCCACACATGTTCGATTGGTGACAGGTCAGGAGAGTACGGTGGCCAGGGAAACATCTGTATACCTTGCAGAGCATGTTGGCAGATGCGAGCACTGTGTGGTCTGGC
>KK113294.1:143530-160960 GCA_000611955.2 Stegodyphus mimosarum | reverse complement strand
CTGCTGAAAAATTGCATTAGGCAGTCCCGGGAGGTAGGGGATTGCCACCGGAAGCAGTACATTATCCAAGTATCGTTGGGCTGCCATAGTGCATTGAATACGAACTAGAGGTGACCTGCAATCGTAGGCAATAGCGCCCCAAACCATTATGCCACGTTTTCGCGCGGTGGAGCGTTCCACAGTTACTGCCGGATTAGATCTGTCTCCACGTCGACGCCACACACGTATGCGGCTACTGTCACTGGATAAACAAAAGCGTGACTAATCTGAGAACACGACGTTTCGCTATTCTGTCATCCACATCGCTCCAGTCCGGCACCATTCTAAACGTTGGCGTCTATGCTGTGGGGTCAATGGCAATTTTCTTAACGGACGCCGTGAGTGCAGGCCACGTTCAACCAATCGACGGGAAATGGTTCTGGTCGACACGGAAACATCCAGGGTATCTTGCACGTGCCGCAGAATCGCGGTACAAGTGACTTGCGGGACCGCCACAGCTTGTCGGCGGATGCGTCGATCCAAGCGTGCTGACGTCACTCTGGCTGCACCTGCACCCCTCCTTCTTCTTCCAACCATGTTCGCCATAGCCGATGCACCGTGCTCCCATCCATGTGAGTATCAGCTGCGATTTAACGTAAGGACCAGCCCGTCCTTCTCAGTCCGATCACCACACCCCTCGTAAAATCGTCCATCTGCTGGAAGTGCCTTCGTTGACAGCGGCCTGGCATTCTCTCCTACTACACGTATCCTCCGGGACAAAAACCAACTTTATTCGATAATTCGTCTGGCAAAAATAACGACACGAATATTGCCCATTCTGCACGTTCCTTCCCTTATATCTTACTTCACGTGCGTCGGAGAGCTGCGCATTTCACATCATTCGCATAACTCAGTGACGTGCGTCTACTCTAAAATTTGCATAAATTTCTGACCACTCCTTTTTGGTGTTGCATTTTCAATGTCGAGCAGTGTATTTGAATCTGATAATTGATTAAAACTATTATATATTGAGAGAGAAAGAGAGGGAGCTAGAATTGTTATCCTAATTTGGCCTTATATCATGGCACTCTTGGCAAAAGTTAGAAAAGACGATCGTTTAACCTTGGCTGAAGAGTTATGGGAAGAGATCGGTCCTGAGATTAGGATACTGCTTCTAATACAGTTGATTATGAGAAATGAAGTCTATAAGGAAGAACTTGAGAAAAATCTGTTGGAAAATATCACTTCAGTAAGGCTTGAGAGAGAAGAGAAGGAGAGGCAAGATAGAATTAGAAGGGATAAAAGGGAATTTGAATTAACGAGATTAAAGATACAAGCCGCAGTCGATAGAAAGGTTTGGGAGTTCAACACTATTTGCTCGAAAACCAGACTGTAGAAAAATTAGCAGGAAATCAAAAAATGAAGGAGTCTTTTGTCGACAACCGATGTACAAGAGTCGACATCTTAGTCCCGAAACTGAAAACGGGCAAAACCACAATGAAATGCATGAAGATAGCCCCTGCATAACTAACGGGGAAAATTCGCCCTCCGTTAAGGAGACGAGCAGACCTTTTTCCGGAATCCTGCTCCCAAAAAGCGAAGCTAGTTTAAGTAAAGAAACCCCGATGACCACAAAGGACGTTTTGTCCCTCGTTGTAGGAAAAAGCAACCCTTCATCCCGAACAAAAGAACTGAGGGAAGCAAAATTGCTCGTGGTCAACACAGAGGTGAATGAACCCACTTTTTATTCATTAGACACGACTCGAAATTCTGACTTACAAAGAGAAAGTAATGATGCGAAATCCCCCGTTTATTTAGCAAGTTTCCTTACAAAGGAATTATCTAACAGAAAACGAAGTATTAATTTAGAAGTCAAACAACAAAAATCAGCGTTGATTAACTTGATCCAGAACTACTGCACTTGACCTCAAAATAAATATACATATTTGATCTGACATTAGAATAAGAAAAAACCACTTCATTAGAAGTTTGATTTGCATCATTTATGAAATAATCATAATTATTCCCTTTAGACATCTCAGTATAAGGCTCTAACAGAACTAAATGACGAATTGTGGATCTTTACTTTCTTTATTATCTTTTTTATTATCATATACTTTTTTTACACTGGCCTCAATATAAGTTCCGATTGTTTTATCCTTCGTACTTAACACAGCGTGTATAAAAAATTTTTGTGTTTAATTCATGATTTCGTGTTGAATTTGTGTATCTAGCAGTGATATTTAAGTAAGAGATATTGGAATTCTGCAAACCCCTCCTCCCCGGGGAGGGAAGGTGTTGTAACGATCATCAAGTAGAATCGTTCGTTTTACATTAAAAGATTTCCTGTTTTCAACAGAAGTAATCTTCATGTAAATTAACTACGGAAGTGTGTTAAGGGCATCTCTTGTGTGGTTTCCGTGCGAACTATCACCCAGTGTCCGCTAAATGACCGGGTGGTAATTTTCCACTGTAGGAACTCGGAAGGACCCAGCCCCCCCGGGACGGTTTCCTTCCGAATTCAACGTAAAAAAGGAAGAGAGTTTTTTAGTTAGAGACTTTGTTTAGACTTTTTGTTTAGATGTGGCTGTAAAGAAGTCGCGCCACACAACTGTTCAGCGCCGCTTCAAGCGGTATTTTTTGTATGTATGTCTGTAATGACTTATTGTTTTACTTTTATTACTCAAGAAATATTTATTAAGTTTTAAAATAAATATTTTAAAGACCGCTGGTCTGATTATTCATCCATCTCGGATGCTCTTACGTTACAATGCGTAACAACAGAATCCACGAAGAGATACAGGCTGAGCAGCTTAGATCTTACTACTGCCGGGCGGCGCGTAATTTTTACGAAAGCCAGAAGTTAATTGACAACCCAGTAATTACAATTTGTAACTATGATGTTCATAACTCCATCAACAGTAAAAGGCCTATGGCCATTTCAAGTGTACAAAATGATTAATGTTCAAATTGTGATCATGTGATTGTATGTTTATTTTCGTATACTGCGTTGTCATTTTTAAATACCCAATGCACCACGTAAGAGGGATGAAAAACCCTTGTACCACCTCCCAGGGTGTTTTCCCTTAAAACTGGGGTGGAACTGCATATTTAGTATGAAGCAACTATACCTGTGTGACCAATGGTGAAATTCTGAAGTCCCATCTATTTCTACCCGTAGCTATACCTTCGAATGTTTTGAATAAAAAAGGAATATTTTTTAGATATGCTTAGAAATACATCTACTTGATGAAAATAAGATAATATTCAAAATTTATACAAATTATTTAAAAATACAAATTTTAAAAAAAGTCAGAAAAAGGCAAGTGAATTTTCTTTCTATTAAACCTAAATTTCAGATTATAAAAGAAGAAATAAAATAAGTATAATTATAAAAGCAATCGAGATATACCAGATTCAGTTAACACTGCATTGTTAAAATTCTCAGTTATAAATAAATAAATTTAAAAAAAAAAAAAATTGATGTGATTTTTGGAAAACGTAACCATTTTGGCATAATCTGAGGCTCAGAATCGAAATATGGGAAAAAATCAGTAACTTATTTAAAAGAAAGTCCAATTATATGTCAAAACACATATACTAGAACAACAATATGCATAAATCTAATCTACTGCCAAAGTGGTGCTTCTGAGACATGAAGAAGGCATGTTGAACTTCATCAATTACCAATTAGAACAGGAGATCAACGCCCCCCTTGTTTTACTCGGAGTACCTATTTCTAGCAATATTATCCAACTATTTAATTTTTATTTTGAAAAACATATAACATCTTTGTATTTTACATGCATAATGAAATATATTTTTAGTGCACTTGTAATATATATGCAGCATACGTTTTACAGAAAGGAGCACCAGTATATCAAAAAGTACATAAACCTTTATTTTGTAAATATTTTAAAATAAAACATTACTTACAACTTACATTTTCTTTATTTTTTCACTATCACTGTCCTATATTTAATTACAACTTATTAATTTGATCAGTTAAAAAAAACTTTAGTTCCCTTTCTCTTCATTTATGTGTATTTACAGTTAGCTTGTTAACATTCCATATTCAATAAAAGAAAATAAATATTTCAGTTTCTAGTTATATTACAAACTAACTTTTTGCTGATCCACTACACACATAATAATTAGATTAGGTAATATATATATATATATACAAATATATAAAGTTTTGCTCTTAATGTACATAAATATCTTTTCAATAGACTTTCAATATTAAGCTACATTTTCTTCAATGCTCTTGCATGGAAATTCTGTCCTTCAGTAAATAACCAAGAATGAATTCAATTATAGCAAACTCCTTATTAACTGGGGTGATTCCAGGATGAGGTCTTCAGTAACCTCAAATCAGCAGTTAAAAAGGCTTGGAATAATCCACATTATCAACAGAAAAATACTATTAAAATTTTGTTTGTATTTTCAAGCAGTTTTATTTACAGATTAAGTTCATTTGGTTACGTATATTAAGTCAGTATTCAAAAGAAGGAAGAATGTTTTCATTATACTACTCTTTTACTGTAACAGAAGTCAATGGAAAACAGAAGATTAATGGCTGTACCCTTTATTTATTTTTAATCAATGATATGAAATATATTACAGAATATGAACAATTAAATTACATAATGTTATGAATAAAAACAATCCATAAATGTTGTAGCCAACAATGGTCCAGCAACAGCGTCACTGAACATTGGTAATATGACTTTGGTTCAACTGCAGGTGAAGATGTTGCATGGGCATTTTCATGGTTTACCATGTGTAATGCTGATATGAGACAGTTTCCACTGAAGTCCTCCATGAAGGCATTCCTTTCTTTAGGCGGATAGCCCGTGCTTTGCCATAAGCAAATAAACCAAACAAAAACTAATCCATAAATCTGGTGATACCATCTGCGATGTTACTCCTTGAATTTTCCATATTAATTTTGGTTTATTCTGATGGTTTGTGACAATAGTTTTCTCATTATTCCAAAATAAACAAACTTCACCCTTTTTTTAGACCAATGCCAGTTTATTCAGAGTCTACTGCATTTTTCAGCAAAAAGAAATTTAAAAAATCTTGATTTATTACAGTTAAAAACTAGAATTAATCTAATAATAATGATTTACCTGTTACTTATAAATGTGTACTATATTTAAAACTTAAATGTATAGTCTTCATCCTTAAAAACATCTCCTATTTGCAAAACAAGAAGTTAGGTCATTTCTGGGTCACCACTGCCTTGTCCTAAAAATAATTTTCGTTACATACATACTACATAATAAAAATGTGAAATATAAATTGAATGCATAAAAGCAGAGTTCCCAAATGAATAAAATTATGAAACTCTATATAATTAATGGATTAAAAAGAAGAGGAAATGCCTTCATACAGCTCTATTCAGTTCTATAATTTTACAAAATCAAAATGACAAGAACCAAATCACTAATGGTGACTAACAACTATATAGTGAATACCTACTAAATTAAAATGTATATATAAATTTAAACTGGTTCGACAGATACGTATGAAGTAAACTTATTAACTTTTGAAATGATGACATGTAGATTACAGATGAGATAGTACAAGATAATATAATTAAGATATAGTTGCAAAGTTCATCTATGTTAGTAAGAACGATACTTATGTAAAATACCACCGACCACAGATAGAAATTTTGACAATGGTCGGCAACTGTTATTACAAAATTCTAAAGGACATAGTTATCCATAATTGCTGCTGTATCACACAACTTGGCTGATCAATTGTATAAATAGCTTAAAAACTTGTTTGGTAATAATGCATAAATATTTTAAAAACTTGTTTGAGTTCATTCAGAACTTCACATAAGAGACATAATACATAAAAATTATTAAACAACAATTTCAAACATATGGTAGGAAATGTTCTTCATTTTATAATAATAATCTTTAAAATAAGAATACTAAAAAAAATCCAAAATTTGAGCATATCTCTTTAAAAAACTGAGAAAACAGAAGTCAGAATCACAAGAGCTCAATTTAATCGCTGTATAAAAAGATTTATAGAAGTATGCCTTAATAGCTTGTTTTATACATTTTCATATTTGAAAGCAAATGTAAATTAGTATACATAAAACATATAAAAATATATCGGATAATAAAATAACTAACCAATAATTGAAAAAAAAATTAATTCCTCAACTGATCTAACTGCTAACATGTGATTATTTCATATTGCACTAAGAACTCAGAGAAGAATTATATATCAGTAGCTGATTCAGACTGTTTAGGGAGATGCACATAACAAAGAAATTTCATTAGTTATTCATTAATTCATTCAATTAGTTTTACTTCCTTTCATAATAAAAACATGAAAACAAAACCAAATAAGATAGAATTTATGTTTTATTGCAGTTTGTGTTTTTTTAGGTATTTAGTAGCTATATTACTTATGGGCTGTTTCAGAAATAACAGACTTTTCTAATGAGAAATCATAATCTTCCCTATAGGGACTTGAATGTCCAATAGTAGCTATACTTGGAGCAATGCCCTGCCATATTTGATCTAATTTTGCTGAAGCATATAAGTTGGCATTAATTACAAATGGAACACCTTGAAGAGGCATGATCTGAATATTTGTGTCTGCACATTTTGTTGAACTTAGAGCATCTTCACCAAGAGTAATTCCTTGATATGGATTTTTCTAAAATACATATAAAAATCATCAGACTCAAAATATAATAAACATAAAATAGCATAAATCAGAATAAAAGTAGTACAGTAATATATATATTGTTATGAATTTTGCATTTAATTAGATATTTTTAATAGAATTATAATTAAAATTGTTTTATTTTCCAGTGCAATGCAGCACGTGACAAATTTTAAGAGAAAGCTATGCCGGAAAAGTAAAAATACAAGAGCATCTGCATTTAACATTAAATAAAAGTTTATCTTTGTAATTGACTAGTATGTTAACTGTAACTGTAATTCTACTCTTTTTGCTTTCCAGAAATTGCTAGAACTCTCTATCTCATGGCTGATTTAAAAAGCTAAAAGTCGAAGAGAAACATCTCAGTTCAGTTGTTGTTTAGATAATTGTTGTGCTTGATTGTAGCAAATTCGCAGTGAGATCAGATTAGCTTTCTTTGCGCTTTGGACTGTGTTCTATTTAATGTTTTAGTAGTTTAAAATATAGCTACTGCTTATATTGTGTGATATTGCGATATTGTTAGAATATCTTTGAGGAAAAATTCAGCTTTTTGTTACATTTCTTGTAATAAGAATAAATTTTATTAACTTTTTATCTGACTTCTGCATTTAATCTATTACTAACCCATACGCACACAACAATATATAGTTAACAACTACACATTTTCTTCTACATTACGAATTTTATTTCTTTGCATCATTGTAATATGATCATTGAAAATAAGATCTAAGATTTTATGATGCATTTCTTAAAAATTTCAATTCTCACATTAGGTTGTAAGGTTCATCCTAATTTTATAACAGTTATTTTAAGTTTATGCACCTTTTCTATCTTTTCCAGCTTCAGCTTACAATTTCCTACCAGAATGTATGTTCAGAAACGCGTTTAATGCAAATGAGTAGTAAGCCAATGCTTCACCAACTTTGTTAGAGAGCCAGAGTTCCTGACTAGCGTGCGTTTGCCTTTGACGTCTCTCTCTAAGCTATTACTCACTACCCTCAGCCATACTTTAGGCCCTTGACAGCTTCGCCTACTTAATTGAGATTTAGGGGCCAACTACTTAGCATCTTGATAGCTTCGGCTATATCTTTCAGTTAAGTTTAAATTCTTATTAACTTGAGTTCAAGCCCAAGTGGAAGCTTTGCTGCAAGCTCTGAGATAGGAGCAGACTGTGTTCATACTTATTTTGAGAAATAAAGAGTAGTTAACCCTCCTTGAGTCTTGCGTCTCTGTTCACACACTGAAGCAATTATTCGCTTATCAGTGTAAGGGGTTTCTTACGTTGAACTGTGAAATAAAAGGGTGGAACCCCACAAGGTTTCATATACTATTTACATAAATTACTAGAATATCCAAACAAAATTATCTGATATAGAATATATAACCCACTTCTTCAGTTTAAGACCTAATGGAGTAGGCTACTCTAGATGGTACACAGTAGCTGTCCTACCAGCTTGGTTAGTGACTACTAATCTGAACTCTGAAAGGGTAGAAGTTCAACTTCTGTATACATCTTGATTGTTTGTATACCACTTTCCCTTCTTTTAGGTGCAATACTGCAAACTATATTAATTTTAAATTACAAGCATATCATCACTAGCAAGAAACTTTGGTGCTTTATAAAAGTTTAAAAAAGTTTTTAGGTGGCAACCTGCTACAGATAGCATATATCTGTTTTGGCCAGTGCACAATGCCAAGCTTGTGTGATTCTCAATTTTTTTCTTTTCTTTTCTTCCCCACCCCCAAGTGAAAACATATTGCTGTGTATATGGGGAGAATACCATTGCAAAAAATTACAGATGGATTTCTCAAAATAAGTTAAGCATTTCTTTATTGATATTTCTGAATTTTTAAATTTTATTGATTGATTGCTCTTTTTTCTGCTATTTTAAAAATGGTTCTTGCTTTTGGTGAATTAACTTGGTGAAAAATTCTGAATCTCGCTAAGGACTACCCTATGGTAGAAAGAACCCTGTTTCTCTGGAAAGCTGCCAATGAGTCAGCGACTTTTCAGTGAGGGTGGAGAAAATCAGAAGGTACTAAAAATTTTACTGGTTTTTCAGTTTATTCAATCATGGCAAAACACTAGAGGGCTATCTGTCTAAGGGGAGGAATGCCTTCATGGAGAACTTTCTAAAGGAAACTGGTTCGTATACAAGTTACAGATGGGCAAAACCACGAAAATACCCATGCAGTCAGCCCATTTGCTAGAATTTAAACCCCAAACCAAACTACTAATGCTTAATGCTCAGTGACTTTACTGCTCGACTACTGGTGGCCTTTTACAGTAAAAGCTTAAGATGACGTATAACCCGTTTCGAGACCTTTTTTTTAAAATTATTTCACATAACATTATTTCCATCAGCTTATAAATAAAATCAGCCTATAATTTCTATGCTGAGCTAACTAACATTGACAAAATGGGTATACTTTGGCATATCGCAAATTTTCATAAAGAGCATGCTGCTTTACATAATTTTTAAACTTATGTTACTGAATTTAAGTTAGCATTATAAATATAGAAAGTTGTCAACAGTACTTGCATATCAATATTAAATACTACGTAGGATATAGAAAAATGAAACTTAAGAACAAATTAAAATTCACTAGATTTAAAATTTTTTGAGTTTGATTACACAAATAATTTACATCGAAGAGTGATAATTCAAGTTTGCTTAGTTTATGTTTATAGTGTTATACTGTAATCAACTAATCACCACTGATTCATCTTAATGCTGATAATGCTGGTACTGACAAAATTAATGAAGCAAATTTAACTCTGAATGTTTATATAATGTATAAATTCACATACGAATTAATCTTCTATCCCAAGGGGAAAATACAGAGTCTTCAAATCAAATAATTCTCAGGATTAGTTTTATGTTTATTTAACAAAATTTCGAGAAAATTTCTCTACATTCAGTAAAGTCATAAATTCAAACTCATTTTAAGAATCAGGCTTTTCACATATTTGCTTGGATACATAGTGTACTCTTAATTATGTGGGTGCAGAATATCCATGCATCGCACTGCTTACACATGCACACTCAATGCTGCACGCAGGAGTGTATAAGAAACAAACACAAACAAGTCCGAGCACAGAGAAAGATTCTTCTTAATATAAAAATCAGAGATTTGTCTAATTGTGACGAAGTTGAAGTAATAACTGAAGTTTTAGGCCAAAAAATTGAAAATGTCAATCAGGAATTCATTGCGAAATGGTTTGATGGTAATTCAATTGAGCTGGACTTTCAACGTTGAGTGATGCGGATATTGTTTCATATATATCCAAAAAGCATAGAGTGTTACTAAAAGTATAGAAGAAGATACTGGCCAATACATTAATCCTGAAATAAGAATGACTTTTGTTAAAACTCTATTCCAAAATGACTTCTGTTAAAACTCTGTTACGACAAAGAACTTCTATTCCAGTCCAGCAATGATATCTGTTAAAAATATATTCCAAATGACCACAAGGAATTCAGATACAAAGATAAAATAGCACTTTAAAAGATATGAAATTCGACAAATATTTAAACATTCTCAAAAACAAACTGCTGATTTTTTTAAAGAAATGAACACATACAATATGCACGAAAACTCACAATTTTGATTATCCATGTTTTTCAATTATCTGTGGCATACTTAACTAGCATCAGCCTAGATAATCGAGAGTACACTGTATTACAATTTCAGAACACAGTTAAATGATTTCATATTTTTCAATGCAAATTTTATTTTGGAAAAAATCCTAGTTATTTATTTTGTGTGTATACGTAACATATGACTGGTTTTGAAGAACACTAAAAAATTACTATTTCCTTTTTAGGATGTTCATATGAACTTCTAAATTGCAATCTGTAAAATCCCTCTGAATTTTAGAAATATTAATGCTAAACTCTGAACAATAAGAAATATTCATGCTTTTTTCTCTTATTCAAATTTATCAGTTATATATAATTTGTGGACCAGCACACCAATCATGGCTAAATGGCTGCTATTGTTTTGAGAATTAAATGTGCATTATTCATTAATCGGTAAAATTTTATTGCTTTTTTCTTACAGCATTTTTATAAAGTTTCACAGAATTTTGTATTTGTATTTTGTTTTAAGTGAATGTCTTTTGTTGATCCCTTGTAAATGAAAAGTACTAAAGCTGATTTAAAATTACAGCCAGGAGCTAATTTCTAAAACAAGAAATGTTAAGGCTTTTTGGAAAGAAATCAGGAATGGTTAACAGAAATAAATGAATAAATAGATAAACAATAAATAATAAATAATTTAAACTTTAAAAAAATAAAAAGATTATAGTGTTAATGAAGCAAGTTAAATTAATGATAAATAAATAAAATGTAAAAAAAAATGAAAAAATAATAAATTTTAAAAAGTCATAAATTTAATGATAGAATTTAATACAGCACAAAGTCCGAGATCCTGACTCGATGGGACTTCGGCAATTTCTGATTTGAGATTTTTCCGGATATTAGATCATAAATTTAAATCTAGTAACATGGCATGCAGAAATTATAAAATTACAGAAATTGTACAATTAAAAATATGAAACAGTAATTTATGAAATAAAGAGCAATTATGATCTAAAAGATATCAAATTTAAAAAAAAACAACTTAATATTTATTTGTTTACTTTATTAAACATTTCTTTTAATGCAAGTTTGCTTTTTTTTTTTTTTTTTTTTGTGTTAACACTTTCTCTTTAATTCTATAAACAGACATAATTTTCTGTTCAGTCACAAAGTTCCACTGTACAAATCCTGTAATTGCTGTCAAGAATTCCCTAAACTGTCAATTGAAATTTTTTCATTTTCAATAACCTCTGTGTCACTTTCTTTACTATCAGTAGCGGTATTTTCTGGATTTAAAATACAGATTTTGCCGTCTGTTAATTGACTGATGATTGGAGCATTGTCATTGCAATGAAAAACTTCCGTTATATCATCTTCATTTATTATTGTTTCTCCACATTTCTTTATAAAATCCATATTAGAAATTTTCACCTTTGGTTTGCGATATTAGAAAACTTCCAAATTCGTAGCTATCGTCTTCATCTCCTCACTATAAATTATGCCAAGCATTTTTTAAAGTATCTAGAGACACATCGTCCCATGATCTTGCAATACTCCACATAGCAAATTTTATGCTAAAATAGCACTTTTTGTTTACTGGACATCAAAACATGTTTTCACTTTGTAGATCCTTTTGGAGCTCCAGAATTAGAGACTCTTTTCGAGATAATCAAAAGTTCAAGCTTTAATTTTCATAAAATTGCTGTAATATTAACAGTCTGCAAAAAATAATCAGCTGCATCAAATTAGAAGATTAAGGAGCAGCGCAACTTGCTATATTAACTGAAATTCCTTAAAATCAGTAAAGTATAATTTTAGTCTAGCTTAATAGCATATGCTATACATTATTGGCTATGTATCATGAGATTGGCAACGAAAGACAAGTTGTTCTGCTAAATTTTGTCTTGCTTCTATTGCATACTGAATTAAACTTGAATTGTATTAATTCAGTTATTTATTATAACATAACATTTATTTCTTGCACATGCTTAAGATTAATCTGAGTTCTGAATAAATAAACTCCCACATATACTTAAGGCTAATGAAGGGCTGGCGCTAGATGCCGTCTGATGCCTCTGAGTTTCCTAAATTCTGCTATAAAACGCTTCCCTAAGTTCTAAATTTTTAAGATCCCTAAACTTTGGATCCCAGTGCTTTACCTAAATTATAAAAATTTTGTCATTCCTTAATTTTGTCACTGAGTGCCTCTCCAAATTCCAAAAATTTTGTATTCCCTATATTCTGCGGCCAAACGAGCTCTCACACCGGTTCTGGGTTTATGTGAACATATTGGTTATTCTTAATTCAAAGAGCACTAAATGTAATCTTTTGGCCTATGAGCTTCATTAACAAAATTTGTTTTTAGCATATGAAAATAAATGTTTGTTAAATTTTTCCTCGTCAGCATTTCTCAGCGCATTTAACTGAAATCTGTAATCACCGCCAAGCGTAATGTCAGCATAAAAGGTTGCCATACCCTCTGATATTCAACTGCGAATAGGGGGGGGGAATGTTTAGACATCGCTGCTTGAGTCATTACTCAAGTTGTCATACGTTGATACACATGCGGGGATGAAAGCAATATATCATAATAATAAATAATAATTCACCAGGTTGGGATCCGAGGTATAAAATACCGGTAGGTGTAAAATCAGTGATGTATCTATGTAGAATGTTTTGGTTTGAGATGTATGCCAAGCAGATATACAGCTAGGGAGCCAAATTATTGATCTTGCAACTTTATGCTAAAATGATTGTCTCCTCAAGAATGAGGTATTTTATTTAGTGCCTAAGTGAAATTAAGAATCAGAGTTCTCTATGTGTTTTATTATAGGAGGGGAAAATCAAATTCGCATGCATAAAGCCTACAATTAACAAAAAAAAAGTTTGTGGCTTTGAAGTCTGGATTTTAGATCATTCCAGATATTGAATGTCTGGATCTCAGACTTTGTACTGTAATAGTTATAAAAATCATGATATCGAGGTTAAAAGGCAGATGAAAAATTTGATCAATATTCTTTTCAGCAAGATGAAATTACATCAACATTTTGGATTTTTTTCCATTTAAAATGATGAATACAGGTCATAAAATTTCCAGTACTTTGTAATTATCCACATCCTTACTGAAAAGTTGTGAACTTGTTAGTTTTTTTTTTTTTTTTTTTGGTGTGTGTGTAAAGCTAATTCACATAAGGTAAAAGCTATTTTTAAAATCTCAGTGCATTAAAAATCCTATACAAGAGCAATCAATCAATAAAATTAAAAATTCATGAAGCATCAGTAAGTACCTTTACATTTACCTTTTTCAAGAAATCCTTCTTTTGACACTGTTGTTGTTCTCATGTATACAGTAATTCATTTAAAAAAAATGTCAGAGAATTGAAAAAATCAGCTACATACCTACATGGCCCATCAGTTAAAACAGACATGCGCTATGTGTGCAACTGGGTTGCCACATAAATACTTCTCGATGAGATTGTGGGTTGCCACAAACCTAGTTCGGTGACATACCACTTTGCCTCATGAATACTTTTTCCTGACTTTTTGGTGAGAGCATAGATAATCAGACAGTACCAAAATTTTTCTTCTTGATAGGATAACATTTTCACATGCAGGATTATTTACCAAAATTACTCAAGTTTTCACATTTTGCTCTCCTCAGGAAAATTGAGACATTCATTCAGTACCCAATAACAATATTAGTTTTACTAAATACTAATTAAAATGTTATATTAATAACAGAATTTCCTGTTAGAATTGCTATTTAATTGAACAATAAAGTATTATAATTTGTTTTATTTGGAGCTTTGGTGTGAACTGGCTGGGATTACAATACCACTAAAAAGTTGACATGTACCAGAAATGGGCTCTAGCTGAATTAAAAACCTCGATTATAACATGTCTTGATCTTCATGTGCTAAAATAGATACTAATAAAGCACTGAATCCATCCTTAATCAAAGCATTTATTCTTGTAACATCACAGAACACCAGGGCAAAAAAAAAAAAAAAAAAAAAAAAAAATCAAAAGAATGAGAGGAATCACAAGGTAATGAAATGCACTTGTCACCAGAGCATGCAACTTGGAATTTAATGAAAATGCATTTGTTTGGCAACCCATTAATGATCGTGCATCCATTACACTAGCGCAGAATTCAGTTTCGGAAGTAAATGGTCTTATTTTCGAAGCTGCTGCTTATCATCATCAGGTGATTCTGATTACAGCCTTTTCTGAATTTGTGCAATTCTCTGATGCTTTCTTTGGTGGTAAAAGCTTTTTCCGAATTTATGAAGTTCTGATTTTTTTTAAAATAATAACAACTTTTTTTGAATTTGTGGATTTTTTTTTTTAAGGTGGCAATAGGCTTTTTCAAATATGTATGATTTAGTGGTAATAGCTTTCTAAAATTTATGGAATTTTCTGATGTTTCATTAGAGATAACAGCTTTTTCCTATTTGTGTAATTCTCCAATTTTTAAGTTAGAAGAAGTCAATGTATACATGGGAGAAGTGTGAAGGGAAAAGGTAAGTGTTTTATTATAGATGTTTTTTCTGTTTTTAAATTTGTTACTTTGTTGCTGTTTCATGTAATTTTCACTGTGACATTTTTTAAAATGGCTATTGTTTTTCACATTTGAGGTTGGCAAAAATTTAGTCACCAATGACTGGCAACTTTGTGGGAAGGTTGGATGGAAAACTGTAGAGTAGAAAGTACCATTAAAGCTAGTGCCAGAGAAGGTGCAACCAGTGAAGGCATACCAGGCAGCAGATTTTAGATGCTGCGATTTTTTTTTTTTTTTTTGAATTCAGATAAGCACTGAGCAGCATGATTTAGGGATGCAAAATTTTTAGAATTTAATGTGATGCTGGGCAGCAGAAATTGTACCAGGTGGCAGAATGGCGAGGGGTTGGCCCTACCCTTATATATACAGAAACGACAGGTGGAAAGCAATTTAATCTTAATTAGAAGATGTCTAAAAGTTTATAGGAACTTATAAACTGTTCAATACTTACAGGAAACTGTGGGTCATGAGGACTAGACTCAGATTCTTTCACTGAAACTTGCTCATTAGATGACTGACCTATCAGTACAAAATCATCTGTATCTGATTTTTCCTTTTCAGATTCTGCATTGGATTTCTTCTTACCAAACAAAACATTTTGGAATACATCAAACATTTTATATATTCACCTCTAGGGGGGAAAAAAACTAAGAAACAAACTTTCATGTGCACAGTAAAAATAATACACTATAAACATTTAAGAAAAATACTTTTTTCTATAAAATAAAAATCTTTTTAATGGAAAATTTTCTGGTACTTTCTGATTATCTGCACTTTCATGAAAACAAACCAATTCACGAGCCAAAAATGTTTGCTTCACTATCTCAACAGTTGTTGCATTCATAAATAATAATAAAAAGAAGCCTATTTCAAAAAACAAATTTTACTAGAAAAACCAAAGTCTATGTGACCATTTTTCAGCCAATGGATCCTTTTCAGCAGAATGACAGTTAAGTATTACGTGTGCAAATCACACATACTCAAGTATTACGTGTACAATCACAAATACATGCAATGTGCACATGCACAGTTGGACTGCTGTTGTATGTATAATAAGAAAACATAAAATTCTACTGAATATTGAAACCAGGAGTTCAGATAATCAAACAGTACCAATTCATCTTTACTTAGATTATCTGGGATAATTTTCAGTCAATGAATTTCTGGAGTAATTCTGAAAACTTTCTTTTCTTTCACCTTTTTTATTAAACCAAACTTCAATCAAATATTTTCTGACAGTTTCTGACCTATTTAAGCCAATATCGGTATAATGACACAGACACCTCTAAACATGGTGAGTCTAGCAACTCCAACCATTACAAATTTGAATGCCGCTTTACATGGGACCACTATATCAAATTACCAAATCCTGACCATTGGATAGCTTGGGCAGAGAATATATTCTCCAATAAAGTTTCAGAGCTTGTTGAAAAAGCTGTTAATTAATATGCATCCACTTACACGAGAATTTCTCGTCAGTAAAAACTGTACTCTTTAATTTGTTTTGTTTTTAAATATTCTTACACTTTTATGCTGAGGAAATTACGAGTATAGAAGGAAAGCTTTAATACATCAAAGTGCTTTTAAAATGATGAAAAAAATTAATAATTAGTGTACATAGTATTTGTGCAGATAAACTTTATAATGTACCATATATTAAAGTAAAACAAAATTAAATACAAATATTAACTGCTTAAATATTCTAATAAGATTCCATTACCATAGAATTATGTACACAAACACTAGTATTGAAATTAATGCACATCAGAGTTATAAACTATTTAAATCTGAAAATAGAAGAAAAAAAATGTGAGAAACTGTGAAAGAAATAGGAAACATGAAAAAGAAAGCAAGAAAAGAGATTATTTTAATCATTTTTGTAATTTTTATTTGGAATTGACTAATTATTGTAAGCTTTACGTTAGTAAATTAATTGTATAACCAGGCTTTGAAACAAAAAAAATTGGTGTAAAGTCTACAATGCTAGAAAAAGTAGTAATTCTTACTCTCAGCCAACTCACTCTTTTCAGATTTATGAGAACATTTGACATGTGGCTACAAGACAAAATAGTTTCATAAAACTGGGAGTTTTGGGAATTCTAATGAACTAGTTCTTCATTTTGCCGTCTTTATCACATGCTCACACCAAGAAATTCAGAACTTGTTCTTACAAGAGGCCCGAGCAATTATTGCTAATGATGACTTGAAAGCTATCTTCTACAGGGGAATCAAAACAAAAGCATATAGCTTTTAAGTTTTGTATTCAGTTGAAGTTTTGGTGCATGTAACACTAAATTCAGCTTTATTGTCTGCTTCCAAGGGACACCTAACTACGTCACAAAAGCAAAGGGCCCCTCAAAACTTAAAAGAAGACAGATTTTATTATATATAGAGAGAGTCACAATTTTTTATTTCACATTTAATTTTACATATTTATAGGGAATTTTCAAATTTACTGGTTTTGAATTTCACTTCTTTTGGATCTTTATGGAATTGGTTCTTAATTTCTTACTTTTTGTCTCTCTCTCTCTCTCTATATATATATGTAAATAGTATTTATAAAAAAATCCATCTTCTTTAAAGTTTAAACATATAAATGTAGTTCAG
>KK113294.1:79678-143512 GCA_000611955.2 Stegodyphus mimosarum | reverse complement strand
CAAGGACCTCTTATGCCTTCGGGCCCCTACGCAATGGCATTCTTTACATTGCTATTTATGTCACTGATGTGAGATGAGAAGTGGATAATATCCACTCCAGTAATAAGCCATTTCAAAAAGGGAGTTTCTTTTATTCCCCCCCCCAGCAAAGAGTCGCATGCCAAAACTTGAACAACCATATTCTGCTCTCTTAGACAATGGAGAACCCACACATTATAGCAGTTTACATACCCAGAGTACTCCTTAGCGAAAACTGGCCTTATTCCCTTTTATGTCCAATGCCCTCCCCAGTAAAATGGCGTCTAAAGTATAATGCAAACGTAATTAAAACAAAAAATATATAATCTCAATAAACTTCATTTTAAATCAAACAAGGAAATAAGATAAGAATGGAAATACATGTTATGTAATCTACACAATACAAAAAGGAAATATCTACTCATTTTACTTGCGAATTCCTATTTCTTCGGTATGTGAGAACACAGAATTCCTTAACAGCATCCAAAAACTATTTAAAATTATCTAAACCGGAATCTACCACCGTCGGCACATAAATTCACAAAAGTAAAAATGAAAAATATTCTCTGTACTGCCAGACTGTACGCATTTCTTTCAAAAAATCCCTTTTTTTTACTCCACATATCTTCCATAGTGTTGATATGAACTCCAATTTCCAAATCCTTAAATCTCACTGCGTAATTCACTACGAAGTGAATAAAGCCATTTAAATCTTCATTTACACACAAGTCAATGTTTTCTTTCCCGTTCGTTCTAAAATGTACAAAAACTTTAAGTTAATTGTACCACCAGCAGGCATTTTGCGATGTAAAGCACAAAATAAGCAACATACTTCCTAACCAACATCCAACACATAAATAAGGCCTTACAAATACTTTCCTATCAAATTCACCGCAATTCATGACTAATCACGTCACAATACAGTTTTTTCCATAATATTCAACTACTCAGGTTACCATAAATGAAACAACAACTTGGCGATAATCCAAGGGATACCCTAAAATACAGACTAGCCATCCAGTATTTTTAAAATGATCTGTATGTCTTGGATATTTAGTGTGTCAGATAGTCCTGAATTGTATAATGTGGATTTTCAGAGACAGTTTCATAAACAAATCCTTGTTTAGAGGGATGATAGTCCAAAATGAGCATAATTTTTTCGGCTGAAATTTATGCAGTTAAACTTTTCAAACCACCTTCACATTGTGACATCAGACATAGCACTTTGTTTAAACATAATACCTGTAACATACATCAGACATACATACAGTTCAAACATTCATATGCTGTGAGCAGTCCGATTAGCATTTTTTTCTTTTTAATATAAAACAGCATATTATGGTGAAAATGGACATTTGAGCTCTCCATTCTTAGCACTACACTGAAACAAAAATTATGCCACTATACACATCTGAACTATGCAATGTAAGCAGATAGACCATATTTATACATCTGCTTTGATCAAAGTTCCTTCTTTTCAGCATAATTAAAAGAAAACGCGCTTCGATATGAAAAACCGCAGAACTTTCCAAATGAATGATCAGATGAATCTAAAGCACACTATGGTTAGGTAACATTTTTTAATGAGGGTAGAAGAACTTTTAGTATTTTTCTGAATAATTTTGCAAAGATATCTTCGTTATGGTATATACACAATCTAGTTTGCAGTAATTTCAGTATTCTGCTTATCACGTTTCTTGTCTTTATCACTTCTGTTTACTCCTTCCTATTAACTTTTGTTTGTTATCCTGTAATGTATAATTTACATGTCAAAAGTTAATCCAAAAGTTCATTTGGACAGTTTATGAAAAATTTATCTTTTTCTTTTTTTGTGTGTCTTTATAATGTTTATTATCTTAATTTTAATGTTTAGTGTTTATTATCTTAAAGCTAAAGATTAAAGGCTAAAGATGCAGCACCTATAGAAGTATTATACGAGGCACGTCCAGAAAGTAAGTTCCGTTTCAATTTATCTCCGCTGCAGCTCTGCGATCGCAGTTCCGCACATGCGCAGTAAACGCTCTGTATCAAGGAGAAGAAACGCGTACCATTTGGAAATAGCTGTCAGTCACGTACGCTTTGTTGTGCTTGTTTACAATGTCGGTGTTGATTGAAAATCCCGCCGCTTGTGAAATCAGATCTGTGATTCGTTTTCTGAATGCGAGGAAAGTGAAACCTAGTGTAATTTATCGGCAAATTTGCGATGTTTACGGACCAAAAGCGATGAGTGATTCGATGGTGAGAAGATGCGTCCGAAAGTTCAATGACGGACGTAGTGATGTGCACGATGAAGAACGAAGTGGGCGTTCATCTTTGGTTACAGAAGAACTGGTTCACGCGATTGATGACAAGATCCATGAAAACTGAAGGTTTACAATTAGTGCTCTCGCTATGGAATTTCCCCAAATTTCCCGATCACTAATGCATGAAATTGTTACCGAAAAACTGAAATTTCGTAAACTTTGCTCACGTTGGGTACCAAAGATTCTTACTGAGCAACACAAAACAAAACGGATGGATAGTGCACTTCAGTTTTTGACCCGTTAGGCTGAAAGCAGCGAAGAATTTCTAGGAGATGAAACTTGGGTTTCTTACGACACCCCTGAAAGTAAGCGGCAATCAATGGAATGGAGGCACACTTCATCCTCAGCAAAGGTTAAGCCGAAGCAAATCTTGACACCTCGAAAAATGATGTGCACAGTGTTCTGGGACTGGAAAGGCATCTTACTCATTGATTTCTTACCGCGTGGTCAAACAATCAGAGCAGATTCTTATTGCGAGACACATCGGAAATTGCGCCGCGCAATACAGAATAAGCGCCGAGGATTGCTGTCAAAAGGTGTTGTTTTTCTTCACGACAACGCACGACCACAATGTGCAAATGTGACGAAAAACCTCCTACAGGGATTTGGCTGGGACGTGTTTGACCATCCTCCATACAGCCCTGACCTCGCTCCTAGCGACTTTCATCTGTTCTTACATCTTAAGTCTGTCTTTGGCGGTCAACACTTTAACAATGACGACGAGCTGAAAGAAACCGTTTCCAACTGGTTGAAGACACAGGCGGCAAATTTCTATGAAGAAGGTATACAAAAACTTGTGCCACGCTATGACAAATGCCTGCAATATTTCGGCAGTTATGTGGAAAAGTAGTTTAAGAGTTGTTGAATTTTGTGCAATAAATAACTTTTCTGTAGCTGTACACAATTTACTTTTATTACCAAACGGAACTTACTTTCTGGACGTACATTGTATTATACAATTCACTAGTATTATATTATTCAATACTTTTCCATTGTTGCAAGTACTATATTCTTTTCAGTCCTCTTCTGTTATCGAGACCTCATTCAGAAATGTATGTGTGTATAGCTGTATGTATGTATTCACCCCCCCGGGGGTCGACGTAGAGAACTCTGCGAAGCTACTGGCTAGGATCTGTACCTAGGCAGTCTCGGCCACGGGGGTATACAAATTATGAACCTGGTGGTTCTGGGGACTCCGGAAAGGTCACTTATTGGCCGGCCCGGGGTTCTGGCATGTCTTAGAGCTGGGTGGTTCTAGTAGCCCGGGGTTCGCCCTGGGTTTGCTGGGTAATGTCCCCCAGCGACGGGCTCGCCCGTGCGACTGGTGGGTAGCAAATTGACGACCAGTGACGCCCCAAAATGGGTGCGTTGCGCCGACCCCTCAAGGTTCCGGGAAAGAGGTTGAACCTCGGCCTCGGTTCTGCGGGGGGAAGGACCTGTAGTGCAATTAAGTTTGCGGAGCAGGAAATGCCAATATATATGTTATATATGTATGTATGTATTCATGTATGCATATATATACGTACAACATACATTTCTTAATCCGGTCTCAATAACAGAAAAGTATCTTCCTTTTCTTTCAAGTATTATATATATAATTCATTCTTGCAAGTACTGCATTATTTAATACTTTTCATACTTTTTTTTCCACTTTCATTTCACTTTATACAGCTCTGTAAAGTTCATTATAAATTAATAGTTAAGTACCTTTTTTATTAAGCCACTACATAGCTCTTGATTTTTTAAGCTTGTCTTATCAACAGATCAGCTGCTTACTGACACCATAGAACATATCGGACTGTTTTTTTTTTTCGGGGAGGGAGATTCATCAACTAAGTAAAGGATGTGGAAGGAAAATCATATAGATCATATAGAACTATAATATATATAAGGCTTAAAAAAAATCCTTAAAACATCTCACACAAACGAAAGATTAATTTAACAGAATGGCTTGCTCAATTTAGCAATATTCTTTAACACTAAAAAAAAAAAAAAAAAAAAAAAAAAAAAATCAAAAAAAAAAAAAAAAAAAAAAAAAAAAAAAATTAGTCATAATGAAGCCAAATAATTTATATTTAGAATTAATTCTAGAAGAAAATGAACAGCTTGTTATTACATACATATATATACATATTCCCTCCCCTCCCAGCACAATGGCAGGCCCTTAGCCGACTTCAGCTTGGCCACTAATAAGGCCTGAAGTGCTGGTCACTTTATTAAGGAAGCACCTAACAGGTGGGCTACCTTTGCCTCCGATGAAGAAGCGGACTATACAGGATGCCTAATTAATTAATTCAAAAGTGCCTAAAAGCAAAACCAGTAATCACAGAAGTGGGAAATTTTGTAGCAGACTTAATGAAGGAATGAGAATACCTTTCAGAGAAAAAAAAAAAATGTAACAAATAGCACCACCAGAGGGCTTTTCCCTTTGAAAACCTGTAATAAAAATGTTAATCTTTGGTGATGTCATGCACCAGCTGTTATAAAATCTAGAATCATTCATGGAAGCTTTATTTTCAATGTGTTTGCTGCTCACAATGACGATAGGTTTACGAGGCACTTTGTTAGTAAAACTGTCTTACTGAAACAGCTGGCACTTTCAGAATGTGTAACCTCCCCGATCCCCAGATCTCAAGCCATGTGATTTTTGGCTTTGGGAAATTTTGAAACAAGTGGTTAAGTCGTGGCAATCTAAGAACCTTACCCGATCTTAAAGCCAGCATGTCACAACATGTGTTGAACATTTCCCAGCACAAGCTTCGGTTAACTATGAAACATGCCATCTTGCGATTTCAAATGGTAGCTGAAAATAATTGTCACTGGGGCATGTCTTTTTTTTGTGTGTGTGTGTGAAAAATTTGCAAAATTGTAAAACTACTGTAAAAGCATAACTAAATGTGTAAGTTATTAATATAATGCCCTCTGGTGATACTATTTGCAAATAATTTTATTTTGCTGAAAGACATTCTCATGCCTTCATCAAGTCCATCACAAAATTTCACAATTTCTTGATTAGTGGATTTCGCTTGCAGGCAGCTTTGAAATATGGTTCTTTAATTATAAAGCCTCTGTATATACATATACACACACATACATATATTATTGGAATAAATCGGAGTCAGTGTTTTAAGTGCAAGTAATTTAGATTTTTATTATAGTAAACATATTTTAATTAGCTGTATAGAAATATTATTATAAACTGGAAAAATTCTAGAAATAAAAGTTAAAGTACTAAAAAGGTAGCCATTGTTATATTGTCAATTATTGTTGACCATACAATAATTGACTTGTCAAGGGGAACATATATATATATGTAAAATATAACAAAATACGATGGCTGCGCTAAGAAATGATTGGCGACCTCGGTAAAAATATACTTTAGGGTACCCCTTGGCGAAACTTGGTGATTTTGGGTAGTACATGAATACTGAGTTTATGCAATTCTTTGACTTCTTATTTTGGCTTGCGTAGCGACAATCTTCACGCCAAAAATCGCCACTACACAAAGACAAAATAACAAGACAAAGAATCGCACAAACTCGGTATCCATATACACATCGACCTATTTTCACTTAAAAAAACATCAGGGAATCGCACAAAGTATGCCTTACACACGCCATTGAGTTTGTACATGTACACATCGATATGTTTTCACTTAAAAAGACAAAGGAGCACACAATTCTACAGTACAGGCGAACAAAAAATACATAATCTCAATAAACTACATTTTAAACCAAACAATAAAATAACATAAAAAAGGAAAAACATGTTATACATTTAAGTACTACAAAAAGCAAATATGCACTTACCTATTTAGAAGTTACTTCATCTTCAGTCTGTGATACATAAAATTCGCTAACAGCATCCAAAAGCTTCCTAAAATTATCTGAACTTGAATCTGTATATCGATGTCGCCACATAAATTCACAAAAATAAGAGTAAAAAATATCCCACGTGGTTCCCGACTGTCGATGATATTTAACCAATCATAGTTTGTTTCTACAATTGCATCTACTTCAGTATAAATATCGCTCGTGAGTTAATTATAACCTGTGTATATAAGAAATCATTGTAATTGTTTATGATCAAAAAGTATACTGTCTACGAAGAATTAATCTACTGTGCCTAGAAATAAAGATGGAAATTAGCTGAACTTGGTTTGATATCAACATCTTCCTGTTTTGCCACTCTGCCATCATGACTATGCATTAAATTATAACATATATATATAGACATATATACGCACACTGTCCTCCAAAAGTTAAGGAACAGCATGTTTTTTCAAAGCTCACCATTACAAAATTGTCAGTAACTGCATACAGTCAGGACTCAGCTAGGTGACCACCTAGGAACTCCCTTGCTTCGCCTGCTCGCTCATCTCTCGTCCAATATTGTGCATGCACAGCCTGTGGAGATTTAAACTGGTTGACTCATTTATAGATTATGTATTTCTCCATTTTCAGGAATACCTCTACACCTAGGACCTATTGTTGGCTCCTTTTTCCTTAAAATGTGAGTCAACGGAAAATTCAACAACAGAACTTCATAAACTTTATTCAACTGAATTTTTTTTAAAAAAATAGCTCACGAGTGGAAAGCATTGTTTCTCGCTCGTGGTTACATTTCATCTCGTGTAACTTACATTTTATTTAATAATAATTATTACTCATCTGACCGTGAATTGTGGAAATTGTTAACATTCGGGCATCCTGACTTACAATTGCCCTCAACTGTTTTGTTTAATACATATCATTGGCATTACCTTCAAGAACATATTTTTATAGATTATAATCTAAATTTTTAAAGTTCTACAGGGTTTTCTTTCTTTCTTTTTTTTTTTTTTTTTTAATGAATAAAAGTTTCACAACAAAAGTTCTAGGAAGTATTAATAAAATAACTTTCAGTAAAGTTCTTTGTATGTTCAGAAAATAAAAGTTCATGTTGCCTGTTGCTTCAAGAGTTTATATCTGAGTTACCCGATTCCTCTTCATCCATTCATCTAGATTATTAGCGTGCCAAGATTTCAGCTGATTTACGTGGGCTGTTGTTGTATACAGTCTTCCATGTTCTTTTTCCTCCAATTGGGTCACTCTGTAAATATCACTGGGAAGAACTTCTGTCACAATTAAGGGTCCCCTGTATTTTGGCTGAGTTTTTGTAGGTTCTCCTTCTGGTTTCGATGGTCGTCGAACAACCACTATTTCACCTGGTTTAAAAGTCATAGTTTGACATTTTTTCTTGTCGTAGTACTCCTTCATCTTATGTTGTTTCCTTTCGATGACACTAGTTTTCTTGCTCACACAATAAACGAGATGCCACTTATTATCATTCCCAATTTGTAGTAGTACTCCTGCGATACCATCCGCACTTGCATCAGTATGAACTTCAGTTGTAACGTTTGGGTTATAGAGTGCCAGAGTAGGTTGTTTAACTAATTCGTTTTTCAAAATTTCGAAAGCTTCTTTTTGTTTCGCTTCCTACTTAAAATCATTCTTCTTAGTTAGCTCTGTTAACGGCTTCGCTTTTATAGCATAATTTTGAATAAATCTCCTAAAAAAAACTCATTAAACCTAGAAAACATCTAACGTCATGTAAATTTGCCGGCTCAGAAAATTTAGAAATTATTTCTACCTTTTTTGATCCGGGTTTAATCCCATTCTTATTAATAATAAATCCTAAAAATTCTACTTCATGTTTCGCAAACTCGCATTTGGACAATTTTAATGTCAAGTTAGCTTTACGTAAAGCTTCAAATACCTTCATTAACTTTTTAATAATTTCTTTCCAAGTTTTAGCATGTACAAAGATGTCATCTAAATAGCATAAAACATTCTTATTGCACAAACGACCTAATGCCAGGTACATTAAACACTGAAATTCTGCCGGGGCATTAGTTAAACCGAATATCATTCTCTCAAATTGGCATGTGTTATCAGGTGTGATAAAAGCGGTTTTTAATTTTGCTTCTTCCGTTAACTCGATTTGTAGATATCCATGAGCCAAATCTAAAGTACTAAACATGCTACAGTCATGTAGCTGTTCCAATAGGTCATCAATTTTGGGGAGATAAAATCTATCCTTTATCATTTGATTGTTTAATCTTCTATAATCAACAACTAATCGATTTTCACTTGTCTTTTTACGCACTAAAAGCACAGGGCTCACATATGGAGAACGTGTTTCTGTAACTATACCGTGTTCCTTCCACTCATCCACTATTTCTTTAATTGCCTTCCTTTCAGCCGCATTTCTTTTATAAGATTTCATACATATGGGTTTTGATCCCTCGATTTCTTTAATATCCATTTTTGTTAACCTTGTACATCCTAACTCTGACAGGTTTAATGCAAAGCAATCTCTAAAATTATTTAGCAAAGTAACTAGATCTTGTTGTTGTTTTTTCGTTAAACTTTTATTAAATTTAACTTGTTCTAAAGTTATAGGTCTTTGTTCTTCATTTGTAGCATTAATATTTAAAATTTCTAGTGAATGATTATCATTACGTGAATTAAAATTACTCGAAATTAAGTCCGAGTTTACTTCATCTACTATCTCAGCCTTTACGATGTTTTGATTTTTCTTAAATGTTATTTCTTTATTTCCGACGTTGACAATTGGTATAATAGTTTTACCTTGCTTTATTTCCAATAAGGAATTTCCCTCCTTTCCCTGAATCATAACTAATCCATTATTTATTTGTTCAGTTTTTACTTTTACAAAATTTATGCTATTATTTATTATTTTCGTTGTTTCATCTGATTTTAATTTAATACATGAATTTTCTTCAATACAATCCAACCCAATAAATGGATAATCTTTTGCATAGCCGATATGCAAGGTATCACCGACTCTAGCATATGCAATATGTGGTAAATCTAAGATTGTGCGTCCAATCAGTAAGTCAACTGGCTGAGCCAAATCTGGTACAATTAATACTGGAAGATCTTTAGCCGTTACATCATCAATTTTTAAGTCCACAAATGCTGAACCAAGACTTTTTATCAGGCAATTCTGATTTCCATAACCAAATAGCTCTTTTCTACAAGATGAAATATTTATTCCCAGGCCTTTTGCAGCCGATTCTTTAAGTAGACATGACGACGCTCCCGTGTCAATCAATGAAGATGTAATATGAGAATTGTTAATTAAAGCATTCCTCAAGTACATATCAGTTGCTTTAAAAGAATCACCAAAGTCGAGTACATTTAATGTAGCTTCTTTTTTATTCTGAGGGCAATATTTCTTTGTATGGCCCTTCAGTCCACATATTCTGCAGGGATACGGACAATCTTTAGAAATATGACTAAAAAAGATTGCATGAAAAACATTTCTGTTCACCCTGATCATTATGAGTAGAAGAATTAAATATTTTTTGTTTTTCATTATGTTTATGCGTAGGTGAATGTAATGCCTATGTATGCGTTTTTTGGAACATTTACGGCTTCTCACCACGTCTCTATTTTCGAACCTATTTGAATCGAGTCTATTCGGGTTATTAGAATTCATTATTCTCGGAATGTTTTTAGAATCATCCCAAGGCCGTAACTTAGGGCAGCTTTTACTTTCACTGCTTATTCTTAGTCCTGATCGAACATTTTCGTATTCATCTAATTTTCCAGCTAATTCATTTGCGTTTACATACTTAGGCCATGAATCAATAAAATGTTCTCTCATAGACTTCGGAACCCTTCTTTTCAATTGATCTGTTATAATTAATTCTTTTAAAGAATCAAAATCATTTATTTTTAATCCTGCTAACCATTCGTTAAAATAGTTACTAATTTCAAAAACGAAATCTGCCCATGTCTTTTTAGGATTCCTAACATGATTAACCAATTTCTGGCAAAATTTTTCTGGGCTTAACTTAAAACATTTCAACAATAAATTCTTAACAAATACAGCTTGTTCTTCAGACTCTCTGGCAATGTGATCTGGAGGGGTAAAAGTCCTAATAAATGAAACACATAATCTTCTTCACTTAACCCTGCCCGTTTGGCTTGACGTTCAAATATTATTAAGAATCAAGATATGTCTTCATCCTTTAAATTTAATTTTTGCATAAGACTTTTTAAATCAACACATTTCTTGTTTTCTAGTGTGGTTGTATTACTTCCCATTGACGTTTGGAACATTGATTTATTTTCGTTTAAAAGTTTTAGTTTTGGTAATTCAAAATTCGGTTGGAATGCGCTTTAGCCCACTGCTTGGCGACGATTGTTTTTGAATGAGCAATAAATGCACCAACATGGGTAACTCCGTATATCCGCGAACATGGCTGACTGGGTATTTTGAAGCTACGGAAACATGTAGTTTTCGCGCATGCGTATTTCCTATTTTATAAAGAACGGTTTTATTGGTAATGTGAGATGACGTAGCGGTTTATTCGAAATTCTTACGTGTTAATTTGAGTAGTTATTTCAGTTCTCGTTTTATTCTTTGAATGCGGTGTTTTTCTATTGAGTGTTTGCTATTTTCGTACGTATATTTCGCTAAATACCAAGTCGCTATGGATTTAGCTGTGATGCTGAGAGAGGTGAGTGAATGTACATGTACATTTATTACTTTATTGGAAGTGCAAGGGAAACGTGATTGATTGGTGTATGAAAGCTGGTTATTTTGTTGATTTGTGCACATTGCCTACATTGTGCAATTCGCTGATGTTTTTTTTAAGTTAAAACGGAACGCTGTGCACATGGCATTTTCTTGTAATTTATTTTCGTTATTTTAGCTTATTTTGTTCATTTGTGCACGTTGCGTACATTGTGCAATTCGCTGAAGTTTTTTTTTTTAAGTTAAAACGGAACGGTGTGTACATGGTATCGTTTGTAATTTTAATGCCCTTTTAAAAAAAATTCCTTCTTTCTTGGATGCCATTTTGGTTACGTTTTCGCGGAGCGTGTCGGGAAGGTTATGTAACGGCATAAAATGTGTAAGTATTACAACATAAAATGTAAATAATTAATTTAAACCTAACTGACAAATATTTTAATGATCGTAATGTTCGTTTTGCATATTATTTTATTATCTTTTTGTGGCAACAGTTTCCATACTAATTTATGCTTTAGAATTCTATGTTTTGTTCTATAATGTCTATGTCTTCTATAATGTCTATGTCATTCTACGTCTCAAAAATCTCATACATGCTGTTAGTCTGGAATAGGATATTAGTAACAGAACCGTTTTGCGAACTCCATTCACTTGAATCATCAGGAAGATTTAAATTTTCAGTTTATATGCATGATAGTAATGAAGTTTAAGAAAATATATGCAAAATCAATAGCTACCACCTTTATTTTACAGAAATGAATACTTATAAAGGAGTTGGAGGAAAAATTCTAAATTTTGATCATGAGTGTTGATCTTCAATTGTTATTACCTATTTCATTGACAATATCCAGAAGTTGTTTGCTAATTTGTAGAAGCAGCAGGCAATAGGATAGATGGAAATGGAGATGTCACAAGCTGATACTGCTAGACGTCTCAATGTCTCTTGGGGTGTGGTCCACCGACTATGAAATCAGTTTGAATCCAAGGATTCTGTGTCTAGAAGGCACGTTCCAGACAGAGCACGAGTTACAACATTTTTAGAAGATTGTTATTTAGCTCTTTTGGCCCAAAGAAGGAGCAACATTACTCATGAGAGATCATTTAGTAGCAACAGGAACAAGAATCTCGGCTACTACAGTGCAAAGAGGGCTGCACAATACAGGTCTGTATGCAAGATGATCAGTAGTTTGTGTCCCCTTGACTCCAGGAAGGTGCTCGTTTTATGTTGGGCAAGAGAACATGTCTCCTGGACCAGTCAACAATGGGTGTCTGTTCTCTTCACAGATAAGTCCAGGTTCACGTTGGAGAGTGATTCAAGTCGTTGTGTGATCTGGAGAAAACAAAGCAAAGTACCAGATACAACCAATCCCACATTGTGAAAAGACACACTTATTGAGTTGTTTCATTTATGGTAACCTCTATTTTACCTTGTATATTTTGGAAACCCTATCATCATCTGATTGGTTGTAAAGCGTCATCATGATGATTTTGATTTCTCATGGCTTATTTCTACGTTGGATGTCGCGTAGGAAGTACATTGCTTATTTTGTGCTGTACACTGTAAAATGGCTGCCTGTGTTAAGAGTAATCTGAAGTTTCTGAACGATTTGGAATTAAAGGGGGAAAAAAATTAACTGACTGGTGTGTAAATAAAGGTTTACTCAGTAATCATTATAAGTGTCCTGCTTGTACGAAGGAAACGCGGGTGAAAATGCGCTTTAGCCCACTGCTTGGCGATGTTTTGAAAATCGCCAATTCGGCGCGTTTCTGCGAAACGTCTTTGCAATTAATTGCAACCTTCCCGACACGCTCCGCGAAAACCTATTGTAAACAAAACATAGAATTCTAAACCATAAATTAGTATGGAAACTGTTGCCACAAAAATATAATAAAATAATATGCAAAACGAACATTACGATCATTAAAATATTTGTCAGTTACCTTTAAATTAATTATTTACATTTTATGTTGTAATACTTACACATTTTATGCCGTTACATAACCTTCCCGACACGCTCCGCGAAAACGTAACCAAAATGGCATCCCAGAAAGAAGGAATTTTTTTTAAAAGGGCATTAAAATTACAAACGATACCATGTACACACCGTTCCGTTTTAACTTAAAAAAAAAATCTGAGAATTGCACAATGTAGGCAACGTACACAAATAAACAAAATAAGCTAGAATAACGAAAATAAATTACAAGAAAATGCCATGTGCACAGCGTTCCTTTTAAACTTAAAAAAAACTTCAGCGAATTGCACAATGTACGCAACGTGCACAAATGAACAAAATAAGCTAAAATAACGAAAATAAATTACAAGAAAATGCCATGTGCACAGCGTTCCTTTTAAACTTAAAAAAAACTTCAGCGAATTGCACAATGTAGGCAACGTACACAAATCAACAAAATAAGCTAAAATAACGAAAATAAATTACAAGAAAATGCCATGTGCACAGCGTTCCGTTTTAACTTAAAAAAAACATCAGCGAATTGCACAATGTAGGCAATGTGCACAAATCAACAAAATAAAATAAATTGCAAACGATACCAGCGTTCTGTTCTTCAGCTGAGCCAAATTATTTCAATAAAAGGCAACAAAATATAAAAATTAAGCAACTTGCACTTCCAATAAAGTAATAAATGTACATGTACATTCACTCACCTCTCTCAGCATCACAGCTAAATCCATACCGACTCGGTATTTAGCGAAATATAAGGTACGAAAATAGCAAACACTCAACACAAAAACACCGCATTCAAAGAATACAACGACAACTGAAATAACTACTTAAATTAACACGTAAGAATTTCGAATAAACCGCTACGTCATCTTACATTACCAATAAAACCGTTCTTTATAAAATAGGAAATACGCATGCGCGAAAACTACATGTTTCCGTAGCTTCAAAATACCCAGTCCGCCATGTTCGCGGATATACGGAGTTACCCATGTTGGTGCATTTATTGCTCATTCAAAAACAATCGCCGCCAAGCAGTGGGCTAAAGCGCATTTGGGCCGGAAACACGTATGGTTGAACGTGAAGTGCATTCAGGTGGCTTTGTCACAAGGAAGGTTCAAATGCTCACTATATAAAGCATTCCATTAGAAAGGGATTATAGTTTGAGTAGAGTCATTTGGGTATCCCACGTCTATGTAATTATCAAAATCTCAATAAATACAGTGAGATTTTGATTGCTACGTAGATGTGGGCATATGAAGCTAAAATGATTACGACTGAATTAAATTTGATTATTAGTTTTGTGAATTTATGTGGCAATGGCAGTATACAGATTCTAGTTCAGATAATTTTACACAGTTTTTGGATGTTGTTAAAGAATTCTCTTAACCACACACGGAACACAGAGAAATTTCTAAATAAGGTAAGTTGATATTTCCTTTCATGTACTGCATAGAGTAGATAACATGTATTTTCTTGTTTGATTTAAAATGCAGTTTATTGAGACTACATATTTTTTGTTTTAATTATCTTTTGGATGCTATTTTACTGGAGAGGGCATTGGACGTAAATAGGAATGGTACCAAAAAATTACCAAAGGGTATCCTGAAATATATTTTTATCATTCGCCCATATACTACTGCTATTGGCCGTGGATTACTTCTGATGAATGACAATGCATGATCGCATTGAACTCAGATTGCTGAAGAATATCTTGAGGTCACGGTACGGAGCGGATGGAATGGCCAGTTCAATCCCCAGACGTGAATCCAATAGAAAAGCTTTGGAACTATCCTGGAAGACAGGCTGTTGTTTTATTTCCTCCTCCAAGGTTGTTAGATGACTGTGAAGAAGGATTACTCTGTGTCTGGTCATTGTCTCCCATTTTCCTGAATGACAAGATAGAACACCATTGCTGCCAATAAACTGCAGCTAGGGAACACATACTCCTTATTAAAACCCATTTTTGTAATGTTACCATCAAATTCTTCCTTAAAAAAGTGTGATGTACTGTACCTCCAAGAGTGCAATTCTTTGTTGTAATTCATGTTTGTGCTGAACTTTAAAAACCTTCTATGTCAGATTAATTAAAGAACTGTTTAGTTAAAATGTCGTCTAAATTTCTTGTTTCTATGTTACTTCAATTTCAAATAAGACACAAAAAACATCCAGTTCCTTAACTTTTAAAGGGCAATGTATATATATTTCTTTAGTCCCACTAAACTCTTCGCATCAGACACAAAAATTTATATGATCAACTGCTCTAAATAACTCTCCTAAAAATTATAAAAGCAAATAAAAATTCTGCATCAAATAATAACAAACAAAATTTACAAGTGCGGATTTGTTTCTTTACGATAATCAAGTAAATGAATTTTCATCAAAATTTTTTGCACGTATATGGATGGAAAACTGATATAAATCTATACATCTTTTTTAGTTAACTACTGTATTTCTTAATATATATAATAAATTACCTTAATAATCTGTACACAAATTCCCTTCACAAAATACAGCGCACACAACAATTATCAGCTGTTTCATGTAAAAATTTTTAGGTGACGCTATTCGTAGGAATTACTCAATACGTTATGCTTTCCTATTGGACAGGCCAGACAGAAGACAGACAGACAAAGAAGACAGATGTCTTGTTTTGCACCTGTTAAGTCTTTCTGCTCCTATGGGCGAAAAATCAAGCTAGGGTGGGAAGGAACGTAGTGGCTAATCGCACCACCTACGTTAGCGCATGCGCATAATCAGTCCAGGTGCAAGCATTTTATGCCGATTTGAAGTAAGGCAGCTGTATGCGGACAGATGTTTTGATTCAATGATCTTACAAGTTTCTGCTTGTTTTCCTTATATGCCATTTCTTTATTAATTTAATTTTAGTTATTGTGACTGAAACTGTTATTGGTTTGAACCGACGGCAGATCAAAAAGAAATCTTAAAAAATTGTGAGTGTGCGAGATGATACATTTGAAAACAAGACGGATAAGGAGAAATTTGAGATTGAACTATTATTTTGTGGATTCAAGAGTTGCCAAACGAGCAGCTTCTGACAAATTAATTGAAGAGGGTGAAGTATGTATAATTCCACAAATTGTACCTATGCAATGTATGAGAGATAAAATAGTAAATATTGAATCTATTCAAAAGTTTTTTTCAACCAGATGCTTTCCTGATAATTGAGCAATTAAAAAATGCAATCATTTGCATGAGGTGGAAATGCTGTGACTATTTAGAAGATTTAAAATATAACTGTATTCAGTCTGATTCGTGCCTTAATTGGTATAACTGGAATTGTGAAGATATTGTAATTTATCCACCATTCACATATTGGTTTTGTCCAAACTGTAGATACCTGTCATTTGTTGCAAAGTATATTGATTTAAAATCTTTTTATTACTTAATTAAAAATTATTTAATTTATAGAATGTATTGTCTGAGTTCTATTTAATTAATCTAATTAATTATTTAAAAATAATGCGTATTAATGGGAACGTTGACATTCAAAGGAAATCCAAATTTCTGTTAAAACAATAAGTAACAGTCAAATTTTCTAAGTACTAATTTATAATACAAACTATTTTCATAAAGCTGATTAACAGTTTATGTTCAACAAATGTGTTTCTTAGAATGATTTTACAAATATATGACAGTAATTTATTACATATTGTTTTAACCATGTATAACCAATTTAAATCATAATGATCCCACTTTATTTATATCAATCGCAAAGGTCAGCTACTCAATAATATAATTATGATACGACAATAATATAAATACAGTGTAGTTATAATATATACAATGTAGCAATAATGAAATATGTGACAGTAATTATGCTAAATCACAATATATAATACGGTGCAATAAATATAGATAATGCTGCTAGATTCCAAAATATAGGGTAATGCAATCAAATCGTATTCTACCTTAAAATAAAGTAGTATAATATATAACAAATAAAATAATTAGCTAATAAAGTACAACACACATGGTGTCACTAATAAATATTCACTAAAATATGCATAGTGAATATGTAAGAATAATTTGCAAGTAATAATTATCAGTTACAAAGACGAGATCAACCTATATACATGATAATGTTTAGAAAAAGATAAGATCAAATATGGATTTAATGATGGTTCTAATAGCAAGTGAGAACGTGTAATTAGTTAAAAAATCTTTAATGTATTGCCAAAAAGGATGCAGAAATTATTTAAATTCTTTCATTTAACAGAAGAATTTTTATGTAAACTTAGACCCTAGTCTTATACCAGAGAATTGTCAAAATTTATTATTCAATAAGAAAACTTATTGAAAATTATAATGGTCTTATATATGCATCACTTTTTCAGTGTCCATACATGTTTATAGGTTCAAATGCCATACTTCAAAATGAAAGTTATTTATGAAATAAAACGTTATAAAATCTGATAATTCATTTGTATGTGCAAATTCTGCAATCTAAATCTCTTACATTAAATTATTTTTGCCTTATAAATTATAGTCCATTATTTATTTAAATTTAATTTATTAATGTGTTTGTACTAATATTTCAAAGTTCTTTGAAATATTTTATGTATATTGAAAATGAGTATTTCCATGGAAAAATTAAACAAGCATACAAAATTGTTGATAACCAGTTTTATATGATTAACTGTTCATTTAATAGTTGATTTTATCGCTTTAACTTAATTTCACGTCTAAATTTTCTACGCAGAAATACTGTCAAATTTTTATTATCTTTTCTCAGACGAAAAATTTCGAAGAGGAATAAGTTAAAATTTTGATTGTGTAAAACACATCTTTGAATCTAAATGTATTATAAGAAGTACAAAAAATGTAAACAAGATCTTAGCCCTCCCCCCAAACCAGTCATTTAAACAATTCCAAACGTTCAGGAAAACGATAAACATTGTGAATTTAGAAATCTGCCCTTTTTTATATATCCATAAGTAAAGGAAATGTGTTCCTTCTTTATATACATATTTATAAAAAGGAACACATTTCCCTTTCTAATCTTTTGAAAGTCGCCAACTTAAAATGACGGATCTGGATCTGATAACTCAAAGCGCATGCGTGGTTGATGTTGGTGCGAATAGCCTGAAGAGGCTAATCGCACCGGTGGTGCGAATAGCATCGGCCGCGAAGGAAAGGTATATAGAAAATGGGCAATTTCGTATTTCAGAGGAGAGCAAAAAAGGAATTTCGTATATTTTATACGAGTTCTAAAGGCCAGGAAAAAAAATATGGGACAAAATAAAATTAAAAATAAATGGCCCAAAAGTAATGGAGAGGAAAAAAAAAATAAAAAAGGCCTATAGAAAGAAAAGGAAAGGAAGTAAGAAAATGTCCTAAATACGATTGGGTCCAAACAAAAGTATATATTAAGTAAGGTAACATATAGTATTGCGGTAACCAAACATATTCATACATTTTTTTTTTTTGCAAACAACATCAGACAAGATCATAAAACCATATACAGTGCGAGAGCATATCAAGAAAATTAAATAAATAAAGAAATATCAGAATTTTTTTTGTTAATTATTTTTTTTAAACATTATATTTATTTAATAATTTAACCATCATGGTTTACTATATATTTGTACTAGTCTACTAAGTTGAGGCGCGCTTTATTAGTATATGCTCATAACTCAAGGAAATATGAATTAATCTTATTGTATTCTTTATTTGCGAACTAAAAGAAAAAATTGCTATCGAAAACAGTAAAACTGCAGCCTTTTAGGTTTATCGATGCCCAAGATCCCCTTTCCCCGTCTCGAGAAATTCGTCAAAGGGGCCCAGATGGGGAGTGCTGACAGACGGCATCTACTGATAAGGATAGCGCCACTACAGGTTACAGGAAAAACAAGTATATGATATAAAGCAATTTCTAACTATTATTTAATGTCAGAGGCCTACAACCATAATAAATAAATGAATTTGAATGCACTCTAACAATATATATTTGATTTAGTTTAGAGAAAATAAGGCTACTTATCTGAAAGCTCCTGTTTTCCTTCTGATTACAGAAAAATGAACAGCGAGGAAGATGAGACCCCTTTTGCCCAGAAAAATTGTCAGATTTGAGGGTGAGATACTTGGGAGAAATTTTTTAAAAATTTCTTTAATTAATTAAGGCTTTTTTCCTAAAAACACACATAAAAGTGTCGGAGCTGGCCAAGCTGCTGTCTCTATCGTTCGTGATCACAGCGCCTCCATACGTACAGCCTCCATGGTCATGGCTATATAGCCTCCATGATCATGGTTATTCTAACCTCCATGCTTATGACGGACTAATGAAGTGCACTAGAATAAATAAAAGCTGAAGTTATTTGAAAAAAAAATAATTGTTTTATACACACATTACTGCATTATAAAGTTTATTATTAATGTATCACGTCATTCGGTAATTTCAACATTTTAGTAAAATTAACTAATCAGATAAAAATTGCAAAATTTAAGGTAAGATAATATAATTTATAAATTTTTATAGGTAATATTTATTGAAATAATACATACGTCCTAATTTTTCTTCCAAATATGGAATTAAATTATTTATTTATGGTTTAAATTTTACACGTAAAATATATATATGATACAGAACCATTAATATAACATTACATCAAAATACCTAATCAATTCTTTTTATTAAATAAAAAGAGTCACCTAAATTTATTTCTTAAAATTACTTTTACAGTTTTTTTTCCTTATGAGTGTAACTGTGATTGTAACCTACAAATTTTGCCGCTTCTCTGGGTGTAGGTACATGCGGTGAAATAATTTGTTTCTGTGTGAGACGCCATTTGCGTGTTTGTATGCAATATGACTGAGTTTAATTCAGTACCATCTCAAAATTATGATACCAGCTCTGCTTTCGCGGATGCTGTGCAAAGAGCTCGACAGGTTTGTTAGCAATTTTTTGTATCTTTTTGAATTAAAATTATATGTAATGTGTATGAAGGTATGATCGATCGGAATAGTGTTAACAATATACGTGCTTGTATAATGTAAAGTGAGAAGTATTTTATATCTTAAATGTTGTTAAATCTTACGTTTTTTATGTTTAGGGCAGTTTCTACTGTCTGAAATATATTGGTAAATAAATTTTGGTTATCAAGCGGGTTACGTTAAAATCATACTAGTTGCGTGGGTTGAGATCCTGGGGACAAAATCCGAAATTTGGCCAAGTGGCGGTTATGGAAACATCCCCATCATATATTGTTTCGCTGAAAACGGTAAAAAAAAAAAAAAAAAGTTTCATAGCTTCTTAAGATTTTAGTCATAATACAGTGCTGTAAAACATTTCGTTTTCGATATTATATCGTTCAGTAGCATTTCAGGTGAAATAACGTTTCTGTATTTCGCCCAAATCATGTCAGATGATTGTGTCATCGTAGCATGTGGACGTTAATTTATATAAATTGAATATGAAAAGAGAAGAAGCCTGGGTAAAAATGTATTTACGGGTGCCCCTCGGCGATTTTTGGGATACATGGACACCGAGTTTGTGCAATTCTTTAACTCGTTATTTTGGCTTTGTGTAGCGGCGAATTTTGCGCCAAAAATCGCCGCTACACAGTCAAAATAAAAAGCCAAAGAATTGCGCAAACTAGGCATTGTGCACTCCCTTGACTTTGTCCATGTACTCATCGATTTATATTCAGTTAAAAAGTGAAAGGAGTAGCCAACAAAAAATATATAATCTCAATAAACTACATTTTAAGTCAAACAATGATATAACATATAAAAGGAAATTCATTTTTTTCAACAAATTTCGTGTCTTCAGCCAAACAAAATTCCTTAGCAGCATCCAAAAACTTCCTAGAATTATCTGAACTAGAATCTGTATACTGGCATCGCCTCATAAATTAACAAAAATAAGAGTAAAAAATATCTGTAGTGCCAGTACCACCTCTGACGTTTGACCATACACATTTCCTTCCTACAAACAGGACACTTATAATGGCTACTAAGACCTTCATTTACACACCAGTCAATTAATGTTTTTTCCCTTTCATTCCGAATTGTGCAGAAACTTCAAATTAGTCTTACCACATTCAGCCATTTTACGGTGTAAACCATGCAGTTAGAAACACACCTCCTAACCAACATCCAACACTTAAAAATCCCATCGGTTGAATTCACAATCACGCAACCAATTACGTCATAATAGGGTTACGATAAATGAAACAACTACTGGGCGATAAATGAAACAACAGCTTAGTGATAATCCAAAGGGCACCCTTCAATATTTTCTTAACTGAAACCTGTAACTGTGGGAAAGATAAATAAGGCTGCCTGATGTCTAAAATTAAAGTAATCATACCATACTAAATATTTATGTAAATCCGAAGTTTAGACATCATAAAAGTGCCTTATGTGTTGCAAGATTTTATTGAAACGGTATTTTTAAAACATTTTTTCCCTAGCGATTCTCACAAATGTGCTAAATAAATTTATATGCAAACATTTTTCGATGCCTGCATATTATCCTGTCGGCCAGCCAAGTAGCGCAGTTTAGCGTAATTATGGATGGCCACTTCCTTTAGAATTCCGCTGTAAAATTAGCGACTCTTGCCAAAATTTCTGCTAGCGATCGACTGGGGCAATACGTAAGTACACATTTTGGCTCTAGTGTAGAATTGGGTGCCCTTTCCATTGGCGAAAAATTTTGTTCAGTTTTGGCGATGAAACCCTATTTCTGGTTTACTATGAGAGTTTTAAAATGGTTTTACCGTCTTGATTTATTAAAGTGAAAATTAATCGATGTGCACATGGGCAATGCGCAATATCAACTTACTTTATTCAGAAATTTTCGGGTTTTGAGTCAAACAAAATTCCTTAACAGCATCCAAAAACTTCCTAAAATTATCTGAATTAGAATCTGTGTACTGGTGTCACCAGATAAAGTCACAAAAATAAGAGTAAAAAATATCCTCTGTAATACCGGTATCCTCCAACATTCGGCCATATTCATTTCCTTCCTACAAACATGACATTTAAAATGGCTACTAAGTAAACCTTTATGTATACACCAGTCAATTAAATGTGTTTTTCAATTTCGTTTCAAATCTTATGGAAACTTCAAATTAATCTTACGACATTCAGCCATTTTACCGCGTAAACGACAAAATAACATCGTACTTGTTATCTAAAATCTGACACACAAACAAGCCTTTCCAAATCTTTTTCCCATCATTCAAATTAACCACAATCATGTGACTAATTACGTCATAATATGGTTTCCATAGCAGTCAAACTACTCAAGTTACCATAAATGAAACAATAACTTGTCAGTAAATGAAACAATAACTTAATCCAAGGGGCAACCTTAAATCTACTCTAACAGCGAAAAGCATCCAGACAGCCCCGTAAAGAAGTAGATCTGGCATATGGTGTTATTTGATGTATAACCCAAAGTTATAAAAGTGTTGGTAGTGGTTTGTCTGGTTATAGTTATGCATTTGTGAGAAAATGAGAGAGTCAAAGGAGCTTAGTGGCTCTGATCGTGGCATCATTGAGGTAGTGAAACTGCAGAAAAATGAAGTGGCAGGCCCCTCTCCCAAAAATTGGTGAATGCAGCCGTAGAACTCTGGAAAGGGTAGTAAAATAAAATCGAAAGTCGGGCAGTTGTGTTAGCAGCAGGACTGTTCGTTGAGTTAAAAAAAACCTGGGATTTCGTGGTCATGCAGCTGTTCACAAACCAGACGTATAACTTGGTAGAATGCGAAGCCTCGATTGCAATGATGCAAAGTTCACTGTCATTGGACTGTGGACATTAGCGTTCTTTGGAGTGATGAATCTGGCTTTATAATCTGGGTTTGGCGGAGGGTGAGCAAGCACTTTTTAAGTAACTGCTTTGTGCCAACTGTAAAGTTTGGTGGTGGCAACATCATGTTGTGTGGTGTTTTTCATGGTTTGGCTTTGGTCACTTAGATTCCGTGGTTGGAAACATGAACTCTGAGATGTATGTGGGCATTCTGGATAGTGCTGCTTTCCCAACTTTATGGCAGTATTTCACAGAAGGCCCATTTTCCTTCCACCAGGATAACTGCTTCATTCACACATTGAGACTTGTGCAGCCAGGTTTTGACGAAATGGGTGTTCAAAAACTGGACTAGCCTGATCTAAATCTCGTAGAACACCTTTGAGACGAATTAGAACACAGATTACATAGCCAGCCAAATCCATCATCCTCACTACCAGCACTTACTTCAGCTTTGATTGACACCTGGAAGTCGGTTCTTGTGCCATCTATCAAAAGCTAGTGGAAAATCTCCCTAGATGTGTGCAGACTGTCATCAATGCAAAAGGGGGGCCAACATCATATTAATATATAATATAGTCTATCATTGGATGTACATATCTTTTTGGCCAGATAGTGTGTATTCAATTGTGCGAGAACCGCGTCTTTTTGTTCTGTTATTGCGTTGATCAAATTTTGTTTTGCTGCAATTGTTACGTATGTTTTTCCATAGTTTCTTGAGTTTACAAACCATGTGTATTTTCTTAATTCAAAATCTCTCTCCCAATTTGTATCGGGACACGTTTTTTCCCCCAGTGTGTATGCTACTTTAATTGCGTGGACATATTTCAAGATGCGTATCCATGTACTAGGGTTTGAGTTACTTTTGAGCATATATGTATCATTTCGCCAATTAGAGGGTTAACAAAGAAGTAAATCCTTTACTGATGAAACAGAGACAGACAGGTTGTAGATCTGTTTATTAAAGCATTTAAACCAAGAAAAGTATTTAAAGAGAAAGAAATGGATATGAATAAATTATTAAAATATCAAAAATATTTCATGTTTTATAATTTAATAATTTAATGAAGGATTTATTTTTTTAAATGTGTAACTGTTTTAATATCCTTTTTAAATGCAATATAATAAATTAGATATGTATTAATCTGATAATTTAAACTATAAATTTCTCTTAAAACAATTTAAAGAATATTTTTAAAAACAAAAGTTTTTTTTTAACAATGACTGTATGAATCTTTTTTAAAATATGTGTGACTTATAAATGTAAAATATAAATGTTTTAAGACATTCATAATTTAATGTTACTTGAAAAATTTTTTACGAGTGTTTATGAGGGTCACTATGAAATTTTTGAGAAACATAAGTTGTACGTAAGAAATTTTAAGTGTGTTCAAAATTGTCTCCTCCACCACTAATACACTTCTGTAGGCAAAACTTTCAAATATTAAATGCCTCAAACTATTCATTTCTTGGCTATTCACCTTCAATTGATGAAAAAAATGCATTTATAGCCTTTATCAATCTCATCTTCAGAATGCAAATGACTTTCACGAAAGTTCCATTTTAGATTAAAAAATAGCCGAAGCTAGAGGGTGTATGTTCTATCATTTTGATGTGTATTTTATACAAGGAATTCAATTGTCAAGCTTGCTGAATGAGAAGGTGCATTGTACCGTCACAAATAATGGATACATAAAGTGACATATATTTTCTGTTTTAGATTGCTGCAAAAATTCACTCTGGAGTTGAAACAACTGGTACGAAACGTCCTCTTGAAGATGTTCAGGCTACAAGTGAGTTTTACTTTTGTATTTCTATGTATTGAAGCAACTCTGGAATTTTCTTAGCATCTACTGTTTGTTTTTGTATGTTATATATAACGTTGTTGTAAAGCTTATAATAAAAAAATTAAAGCATTTTGCATTTTTTTAATATGCACTATTGTTTACTTATGGAAATGGACCATATATTTATTACTGTATTTACTATCAATAATAACTAGCTGTGACTGAAGTTCTAAGATCATTTGAAGATTTTCCCAATTTGGAAAACACTGCATTTTATCTATTGGGATCACAATTAGAATTCCATTCAACATAGCATTAAACCAGAAACCAGTGAAATAACAGCCAGAAACTGGTGAACAGTATCAATATAGTTAATTATCAAATTATAATTATGAAAGTCTGATATATATATATCAGACTTTCATAATTATAATAATTGCCATGCAACTCTAATAATAGGGGAAAATAATTTTATTAAATTTTTGTGTATTTAGGTCATAATATTTCTATAAGAATATTACCTTAAAATTAATATTTAAAATAAAACTTGCATACAAACACACACAAAGAAGTCTATCCTTATTGATTGATTCTCATAAATTCATCAGTCAGGTACTGTTTTTTCATAGTGCACATGCATATATATTTGTAACTGGTTAAGTGCAAGCATGCATTTATTCTGCTGTTATTCTGATTCATAGTGAATTTCTTCTGTAAGGCCATAAGCTATCAGAGGAAGCTATTTTTCTCTAAATGTGAGGCATGAGTATCAGACATTACAGTGGCAGTAAAACGGATCCTGGTATGATCATACCGAACTTATAAACTTATATTTATGGGAGTCATAAAGCTTATTCTGAAGATGTATATGTAGAAATATATTCATGCATTGTTTAAAATGTTCAGCTTCTTTTTAGTTACACTATAAATATTAGGGTATTGTTACACATCAGATTTGATTTATTTTTAAGAATACTGAATCCGAGATTTGATACATTTTAAAGTCGGGAAGTAACATTCTTAACAAAATGCCAAAATTCATAAAAGATTGCATATGCAAATTCCATTTAAATGTACATAGTTAAAGCACACTTCAGTGGCAGAACTTAACTCTGTCTAATGTATTGAAATACTTATAAATTCTCAGGCTTTTGCCTGATTTTTTTTAATGTTGTTCAATTTATTGATAGGTAGCTTGGCTAACTGGCTGTGTAAATAGTAGTCCCTTTTGTATTTGAATGTAGATTAATTTTTTTCTGACATGATCTGAATTTGTGTTTTTTATTTGATTAGTTGGAATTCCTGAAGCAAAAAAGTTGGCTGTGTCTGAGGAAAGTAAAGGTAAGTCTTCTTGCATAATAAATGTGTATTACTGTTATATTTTTCATATAAATTTTGTAAGAAGGAAGTTTAGGTCAATTTGCGAACTAATAAATACAAATTTTTAAAATTATTTTAATTTGTAATAAATTTCTTGTTAATTACTGCAGTCTAAATTTTTATTCTAAGTTCTAGAGTTAATTAATTAGTATATTATGTTATAAAAACATTGTTTTTCAGAAATTTTGAAAGTTTGTGTAAAAAAAGATATTGGTTAAATATATTTTAATTTCAGAATTTATATTTTCCACAAAATGCAGATTAACAAACTGCTTATGAATTAGATTTATATGTTCATATTTTGCTGATTAATAGTTCAGGATTTAATTCTTACATGCTTGCATTATGTATTTCATAAACAGGGTTAGATTAAAATGGTCTAAAGCTTTAGGCACATCATCTTTTCAGGGATCTGTGGGATCAGGATTAATTTTGCTTGCTTTTATATGAAAAAAAAAAAATTATGAAAAGTTAGAAGAGGATGTGTGACTTCTTCAAACCTCATATTATGCTTGGACCTTTTAGGTCTAGACGTAAGCAATCAGGCTTTGAGCATAAAATAAACTTCTGTTAAGGTAGAAATAACTTTTTAAGTAATGCTTTTGTAAGTTGACTTAGTTTGTAGATTCTTCTGTTGAGTTTTGTCAAGTATCAGGGTTCCACTGATAAACATTTTTCAGGATTTCCCTCTATGAGTACAGCCATCTTGACCACCATAAGAGCCTTCCTGGAGGTATAACCTTCAAGTCTGTCTCTTTTGGCAGTCTTCGTGGCTGTATTCTGCTCTCCTTTGAGATTGCCTTTTTTTTTTTTCCAACTTTCCCTTGTGTTTTTCAAGCCAAGACCTTTGGTAATTTTCAAGTCTCGGGCACATTTTTTTTTTTTGTGTGTGAATTCGCTTTTTGATTTTATCTAGAGGCAGTCATTCTTTTAATAGCTTTCTGCCCTTCTCCAGATGTTGATTGAATAACGTAAGCTCATTTTTACCTCAATGAAGTATTAATTTCTATTACTTCGATTGATTTCCTCTAGGTTTTCTTGTCTTGAGAAGAAAGTTCTACCTCAGAATTGCTAGTTATATGGTTATTTTCAGCCGTATATAAACGATAAAGGAAATACAGGAGAAAAAGGTCCACCCAGTATTACCTATTGCTAGGTAAGGCAAATTGCTCTAGAAGTTCCCAGGTGTTTTAGAGGCTTCATTAAGACACTATAACCACAGTATCATTAACCTTAGGCACAAGTTGCGTAACATCAGAATTACGGAAGGCGGTTTACTGCTTCTTATTTATTATTTGAAGCTATCTTGTCAGATAATACATGACATCCAGCTATCCATCACCTAACGACACACCTAGTAGCCACTCAAGCCCCAGGCAGTTTCTAGATTAAGGAGTGTCGTAAAATATCCGCTTTGTTCTGAAATAATCTGTAGCAAGATTCTTAGAGCCCAAAATTAGTAAATACAGTGTGGCGATTCCGGATTTGGGATTTTTCTAGATATTAGATCAACACTTTAAATCTAGTAAGATGGCATGTAAAAATTACAAAATTAAAAATGTGAAATCAGGATTTATAAAATAATGAAGCATTTATGATTTAAAGGGTATTGAAATTTACAAAAAAAAATTCTATTAATATATATTTGTTTACTTTATTAAACATTTCTTTAAATGTAAATTGTTTAAGTTGCTTCGTTTTTGTGCTAATACTTTCTCTCCAGTTCTATGGACACAATTAATTTCTTGTTCAGTTACACCCGCTTTTCAACTCCTGTAGTTGCTGTATCGAGAATTCTGTTTAAATTGTCAAACGAAATTTTTTCATTTTTCATAACCTCTCTGTCACTTTCTTCACTATTGGTAGCGGTATTTTCTGGATCTAGAACCGTACTACAGATTTCACTGTCCATTAATTGGTTGATGATTGGAGCATTGTCACTGCAATGAAAAACTTGTGTTATATCATCTTTCATTTATTACAACACTTCTCCTTATTTTTTTACAAAATCCATTAATTGGAAAATTTCACCTGCATTTGCGATATCCAAAAGCCTTCAAATTCACGGCAATTACCTTCATCATCAACACCATGAAATATGGTAGCTGACCATAAATTATGCCAAGCACTTTTTAAAGTATTTGGAGGGACATCCTCCCACGATCTTGCGATGCTCCACACAGCAGATTTTATGCTAAAATATTTCAAAAGTTCTTGAACAGTCTTGTCATTATTCAAGAAATTTAGCATAGATTTAAAAACTTCTACTTTGTATTTGCACTTTAGCGTGCACACTACACTGACTACCAATAAGTATTTGGACACCCATGCAAATGATATCTGCGGTCCTAAGGTACGTCACGGACTCCGCCGGTATATTTCATGTAGGATACAGCATCGGCTTTAGTCGCATGCAAGATGCCTCGCAGTTCGGAGCTCTCTGATTTCGAGAAAGGGTATCACAAATTTGGCCGATCCTTAAGGGACATATCTAGCGATCTGAAGTACCCAAAATCGACAGTGGTCTGTATGATTAAGAAGTGGAAGGTGAGTGGTGATTGTCGGAATGTGTCCCGAGTCGGCAGACCATTGAAACTGGGAGATAGAGACCGACGAGTGCTGTCCAGAGAAATTCGGAAGAACCGCACCCAACCGATGGCCCTGATCCGCGAGGAGTTTCAACAGGTATCTGGGAGTATTGTTTCAGTGAATACTATCCATAAGGAAGCACATCTGCTTGGTTTTCATGGTCGTGCTGCTGCCCATAAGCCTTTGATCACAAAGTCCAACCGCGCTGCTCGGTTAATGTGGTGCAAAGCACATCGAAATTGGACCGTAGATCAGTAGAAACTGGTTCTTTGGAGTGACAAATCAATGTTCACCCTTTACCGTTCGGATGGCAGGGTCTGGGTCTGGCGTCTACCTGGAGAACGTCTCTTGCCAGAATGCATTATTTCTTGCATGATCTTGAGACAGATATACCTATATCCATTTTTTGCAGCAATTCCACTTTTTGTTTATGGACATCGAAACATGTTTTCGCTTTGTAGATCCTGTTGCAGCTCCAAATTAGAAATTCTTTTCGACTAAACAAAAGTTCAAACTTTAGTTTTCATAAAATTGCTGTAATTATAACAGTCTGCAAAATATAATAATAAGCTGAATAAAATCCGAAAGTTAAGGAACGATGCAATCTGCTGTATTAACTGAAATTCTTTGGAATCAGTAAAGTATAATTTTAGCCTAGCTTAACAGTGTTCGCTATATATTATTGGCTATGTAGCATGAGATTTGCGATGAAAGACAAAATGTTCCGATAAATTTTGTCTTGCTTCTGTCCTGCCGTGAGACAATTTAGCCCCTGAATTGTATTAATTTAGTTATTTATTATACTTATGTCTAATTTTGCGCACACTTAAGACTTATTTGAGTCCTGAATAAATAAATTCTCGTATATACTTAAGCTTCGGAGGGCTGGCACTTGATATTTTTGCCACCAGATGCAGTGTCTTTGCAAGTCCTAAATTCTGCTATCAAGCGCCTCCCTAAGTTCTAAATTTTGGGTACCAGTTATTTTCCTAAATTCTAAAAATTTTATCATCACTTAATTTTGTTACTTGGTGCTTCTCTAAATTTTGTCTTCCCTAAATTCTGTTGCATAGTACAACCATATGAGCTCTGGTGCTGGTTCTGGGTTTATGTGAATAAAAAATTAGTTATTCTTAATTCAAATAGCACTAAATGTAATTTTTTGGCCTATGGGTATCATTAACAAAATCTATTTTTAGCATATGGAAAGAAATTTTGTTAAATTTTTCATTGTCAACATTTAGCGGATTTAACTTAAATCTGCTATCATCGCCAGGCGTAATGTCAGCATAAAAGGTTTCGATACTCTTTGTTATTCAATTATTAATATAAAAAAATTGTTTAGGTATTGCTTCATGAGTTATTACTCGAGCTGTCATGTGCTGATAAACGTGGTGATAAAAGCAAAATATAGTAAATAATGATTCATCAAGTTGGTGTCAGGGATATAAATTATTAGTAATTGTGAAATCAATGATGTTTCTACGTAAAATATTTTGGTTTGAGAAGTATGCCAAACAAATATGCAGCTACAGAGCCAAATTATAGAAATTTATACTAAAATGATTGTTTCTTCAATAACAAGGTATATTTCATTTAGTACTGAAGTAAAATTAAGAATTGGGATTCTCCACGTTTTCTTATAGGGGGAAAAAATCAAACATGTATGCGTAAAAGCATAAAAAAAATTTTTTTGTTGCTGCCTTACAGGTTCGGATTTTAGATCAGTCTGAATATTTGGCGCATGCATCTTAGACTTTGTACTGTAATACAATAGTTTTAAATTAGAATATGCTGAGGCAAAATGCTCAGAATTTTCTTTATTTTCTGATAAACGAGGGGATTAATTTTTCTTGTGCAAAAACTGAAATTTAGTAATTGCTTTTATATTTTATAATAATATAAGCATATATTTTTGCTGGGATCTTTCATTAATAATTATTCAGTTTACAGTTTGTTCTGAATTATGGCGAGATCCAAATTTTATGAATATGATAAGTATTAGATTCATAATATATGTATATTAAATACATAACTTTTATGATTTATTTTAGGTATTGTTCAGCAGTTATCAACCATGCAGACACAGAGGTAAATCTTCACATGTTTATATCTAATATTATGCGGATTTGGGTAATTAATGTTATAGTGATCACTGAAAAAGAATTTCCACCTCTGCCATTTATCAACTAAGTTGATTGCCATCTGGGGACCAATTTTACACTGTCTATTCTTTAAAAAAAGAAAAAAGTGTTTTAAACACCTTAGGCAAACTGGAATGTATTTGCTGATGAGAATATTATCAGTTTTTGATTTGATGAGGAGTGAGAAAATTTAATTATAGTTTTTTAAGAAAAGGACATTTTACCTTGTAAGGAATATGCAAAATTATTATGAAATGCATCTGTATAAGTGAAGAGATATGCATTTCACAGTTCATTTACATGCTTTGCTCTAAAACATTCAAATACCCAGATCTGTAGATAACATGTAAGTATTTGTTATGAAGTTATTTTACTGTTGATATTGCTTGTTTTTATGGCAGTCATAAAATTTTATATTTTTAAATGGGTTTGATTCACCCTTTTAAACTGAAAATATTTCTTTTTATTAATATATTTTGCACAAATTTGTTACAATTATATATATTATTTCTTAAGATAGTTTCCCATATCTTTTAAAATATGCAGATGAAATTTCAGCAAAATACATTTTGATTTGCTTAGAGAATGGGTGGATAATTATGCATGATGCCTAACTGCCAACTCTCCGGGATTTTCGTCGCCCGGTCGATCACTGAATCTGCTGATTTTTAATTTTTAGCATTTACAGAAGAAAATCTTTCTCAGAATTAAATGGAATTTTATTAAATAGAGTTTAAATCTTACAATTATATCACCCTGTTAATATTCGGCATAATTTTTTATTAAATTGTATTTGATCTGGATCGTCTTAATCTGCTGTAAACATTAGAACTTTTTGTAAAGATTGAACTAATCTTTAATGATCTAATATATGCATGTAATTTTGTTTTATATTAGTCCTACACAAAAGAATCTACATTAATTATTGGTTTTACTTCCATCATATTTAAAAAAATGCTTTGGTCATTAAAAGCTTTCCTTCCCTATTCGGAATTTTCTCAGCATAAAAGTGAAATTACAAAAAAAATTATGAAATGAAATTAGCCAAAGAATATAAAAGGTAGAATATCTAATAAAATAGTAATGTATTTTATATCAGAATCATTATGAATTTGTCACTAACCTAAATGTAGTATTATAAAGTTAATGTGGTTTTGTTTGAAATAGAATTGCTATAGAGCATAAAAACTTTATGATTTTATATATATCAAAGTTAGCAACTATGATAGTGCTATAAATAATGCAGAATTAATACATTTTAAAATTATTTCTTTGAATAAAGAGTGTTAACGTAACAAGAAGATAAATAAGTGATTTGTCATAATAATGACAGCTTTATTTTTCAACAAGAAATTGTATAAATTTATGAATATTTTTTAGGTTGTTTCTTAAATTATTTCACGTTTTGTACATCTCAGGCATTTTTTTTTTAACAGCCATTAGATTGCTGTTAAGGAAAATAATATGTGTTATGCAGATATGGAAAAGTTGGAACTTGGTTTAATGTCTCTCTCTTTTTTTTAAAAAAAATATATATATATATATATTTAATTATCTGTTGCGTTTACTTTTAGGGCTGTAAGTGGAATTGCAAATGCAATTACTGTTGAAGAATGGAAAGTTCCAGATAAAATGGTCGGGTTAAGTAAGTATATTTCTCACTTGTACATTCATGCTCAGTATCAGCAGCATAGCTAATTTGAAATGATAAAATGCTTGGAAATGGAAGATTTTTATTTTGTACATTAGAGATATCAGTAGAAATTTAAAGCCTATTAGAACAGTTCTGACATATACATTGTACTTTTCATAATAATGTGGGGGAAATCGGGATTACTTTTACTGTCATATAAAAGTCTTAATATCCAATATAATCGTTAAACTTTTTTTTAATTGGTTATTCAGTAGTACTTGTTTTCTGACTTTTCATATGCTAAATTAATTTTTAACTGGGTTTTATCCTTCTCTTTGCCAAAAAAGGAACTTGCAGTTTTGAAGAAGGAAATTAAAATTATTTGGAAACTTTAATATTCCATTATTTTAAAATGTGAAGTGTTTTAGTTATTTAAATTGTATTCTGTACTTAGTTATCATAAGTTTAATTTTTTTTATCAGAGCAATATATTATTTTTATCAAAACAATTTACATGTAATTTAATGAATATTTCTTGAGTGTTTTTTTCCCTCCTTCTAGTTATTGGTCGAGGTGGTGAACAGATAACAAGACTACAGGCAGAATCAGGCTGTAAAGTACAGATGGCTGCAGACAGTGGTGGTTTACCTGAAAGAATTTGTACTCTTACAGGTTCCAGACAGTCTATAGAGTATGTGTAAAAATAAAAAATGCTAAATATTTATTTAGATGAAGTTCAGAATAATTTTAATGTGGTCTTTTACAGTTAATCAGTCAGCTGGCATAACTGCTACAGTAAAATATCTTAATTCTAATAACTTTTTCTTCAGTCAGTTTCAGTTCATTTAAAAGAAAAGCAGTAAATTTTGTAATAAATGTTAAAAAAATTATAAGTTTTTATTTTGTGCATGTTATCTAAAAACTGCAATAATTTAATTAATGCTATTTTTGTGTAATAATATATCATTTGTGCATTTTCTATTGACAATTTGATGCTATTTTCTAATGACTGAAACGTTACAAAAAGTTTCCAGTTGAAATGTACAAGAATTTTTTTTTTTTTTGGCAAAATACATAACTTGATTTTAGAATACAAGCAACCTATTAGAAAGGTAAAATCCATGTCAAAGGGAAAAAAAGGAAAGAGGGCATGCCAGACTACTTAAATCCAAAAAGTTGATTTTAAATCAAAAATTTGTGTTTGAAATACATTCATTTTTTCTAAAATAGTTTCATCGTCCAACTTGTCTCTGTATTTATTTTTAAAGCAGTTTAAAGATCTATAGGAAAGAGAATGCTTTGCAGTTTCCTCCTTTAAGACCATTTTAAGTCTGATTGATTACTAATGTGTATTGGGTATTGATAGATAATTTCTGACCATTTTTTTTATCAGATGAAGTGCCAGCAACTAACTAAAGTCAAATTACGGCATAGGACTGCTGAAATGCAGTTTTTGCATTTATAAGGCAAATAGTGTTAGCAAAAGATATGTTAACAAAATAAATTAAAAAATTCACTTACTAAATATTTATGAAAACGTGACATAAAGAATGATAATATCAAAAAGATAAAAAACTCAATTTTCTGTCTGAACTTTGGTGCTTGCAATAGATATTGGTTGGTTACACTATATAATTCAAACATACTGACAGCTAAATATTAAATTCTTAAACATTCCTTAATAATAATTGTAGCATGTTTAATTAATCATTAAATAATTTACTTAAATTTATACTAAAAATAAAAAATTAGGAAACATTTCTAATGTTTTCAGGGAAACATTGCTGCACAAAACATAGAATAAATAATGACAACCTAATTTCTCTCTCTTATTTTTCTTCAGTACTTATTTGCTTCTCTTATTTTTCTTCAGCATATGTTTGTATGTAAATAATTCTAAATTCTTTATTTCTTACTACCGCTTGACACTTAATGGTAATAGATTCTGATAAAATTATTAGCCTTAAGAGAGAAATATTAATTAGAAATCATCATTATGGATTGTAGATGCCACTCATCAATTAGGTTCTTTTCTTATTAGTCTTCAGTGGTGTGTGTGTGAGGGGGAAGTTCTTATATAAATGCGTTCCCAAACAAAATGTGTAGTGCAAAAGTTTGCGACTGAGCTTATGTTTGGACAGGTATAAATAAAAGTCAATGAAATCTGTATCTTGAAATCTTTGAATAAGATTTATACCACATTATAAATTAATTAACTACATTTATAGATTCTGGCAAGTAGTTCAATTTTAACTTTTTGAGGTAATGAATGAGCTCAGCTCACACAGTTATGCACTGCATTGGGCACAAACAAAAACACTCATTACGAATTTACGATTGACATATATCACAGATATTTGGAAGGAAGCAATTGCTTAATCTCACAAATGCCAAGGGTTAATGAAACTGAAAATAATATCTATTTGATCTTTAAACAACTAAAATCTTTGTAACAACATATTTGCAACAAATACATAAGTAAAATATCTTCATGGGCTGCGTAAAATTGCTTTGCTTCAGAGACTGCCAGTTTGCTATCCCTATGCTACAGCATGCACGTCGTGACTTCCCATCTCAGTGTGTAGCACCAAAAATTTTGAATTTCTTTTTGTGAGCTTGCATTACTGCCTGACCTAGAATCTATTTATAACTCACATTAAATAAGTGTGCATTATATGTAATGTTGTAATTATTAATATTCTGTACTTTCAGTAATATAAATGATACCATAATCAATTTTTATGTTACTTTTCTTTAAATATAACATTTCGTTTTAACAAAGAATTAAAAATGTTTTAAAATGAAATATCTAGTTTGATGTTTAAAAATTTTTTAAAAATTGTATTTCAGAAAAGCTAAAGAACTTATAACAGCTATAATAAACCGTGGAGGTCCTCCTTTACCTGTTTTAGACACTAATCATGTTCCAGATGGCCATACAATAGTTGAAATGATGATCCCTGGTCCTAAAGTTGGTCTTGTCATTGGAAAGGGTGGAGAAACTATTCGTAATCTTCAGGTATGATTTTTGTGATGATTAATCATATACATATTAGAGAATTTAATACTATGAAATGAATGCATATGTGCATATAGATATAAACATCATTACATTAGGTGAGGCCAATAGCGATTTCAAGATTCCTGTATTTTGCCAGTATTAATTGATAGCTATTGTGAAATAATCGTTTTTAACTACAAGGTTTTCTTTTAAGTACTTATTCTTTTTATAACATAATTTGGATGTAGTATTTGTATTATATGCTGAGATAAAATGAATTAAATAAGTAATTCTATATTAGTCTTGCCTTTTTTTTTGTACCAAAATTTAGTGTAAACTGTAGTAAATGCTATGTAAAAATTTAGGAAATTGCAGTTTGTATAAATGTTCTAAAGAAGAACATTTCTTTTAAAATTTGACAGATACTGTTTTCACATTCATTCCTTAGGAATTTTTCTATTAGAATTTTTATCTCTTACAAAATTGGAAATTTCTCTGTAACATATATTATTTGTGATAATAAGGTCCCTTTTATTCTTATACGCTTGATGTGCTACTTTAATTAATATTTAGTGCTGTTGTAACAAGCTTTCAGTGGTTTATTTAAATTTGATATATTTTATCTTACATTAACCTGGATTAATTTCCATTATCTGAACTTATTTAAATTTGCATTAAAGTATCAATGGTTTTAGAAATATTTAGACATTGTCATGTGATATCAAACAGTGCTGTTGAAATAATAGTATAAGCTGTAAATAATTGTTAGTATTTCTTCATTTCGTTGTTGTAAGTCTCGCCAAACTGACTTTATAGGCAACAACACATAGTATATACATAAAAAATTGTTAATAATGCTGCAAATCCTCGTCAAGGAGATTTTATTGATGATGACACACAGTATACACATAAAAAATTATTAACAAATGTTAATTCTAAGAATATTTTACTTTGAAGGCATAAACTTTTAATATCATTTAAAATTTTTTCAAATGGATCTTTCGTTTCCCTTTTCCGCTTAAATTTCATCAGATAACTTTCCAAATAATGACATGCTGTTCCTCTGTGTTTCTTATTTCGTCATTTGGCACTACCGCACAGTTTTTCCATTTTTTTGTTTGTACGTTTCAGTTTCTGGATCGACAAAATTGTATTTAGTGTTCACTTTGAAATGTTTGAAACTTTCCTTTTCCAGTTTTTCAGTGCAAGTATGGTTTCCATTAATCTAGAAATATTGTAGTTCCTTTTTTGATATTTTCCTCAGTTGCTTCTAATATAATTCTCATGGATCGATTTGGTACCTTCACTTGGAAACATTCATTTGTTTCTCAGCAAACACCACTGAAGATCCACTATTATGAGAGAATCCATCCCACATTGTTTTTGTGCTTTGCGAACATACTTTAATCCACTTTGACCATCATACTATGTCCTCCCTATTTTCTGTTGCTCATGTTTAAACAAAGAAGAATCCACACAAACTTCACGCATATAGTTATTCTAGTCAACAACTGTTCTTTGATTTAAAACTGCTTTTCACACCATTTAACTGAAATTAATTCTTCACTCCAGCCATAACACACTTCAAGAAACTCAATTCCGATGACTCAAACCATGTGCCTTTCTGTATACTTTTTTACTGCAACAAGTTTGAAGCGCCATTTAATTTTGTGTCCAAAATACAATTTCATTTTAGGATTATTATCACAAGTCGCAATTTAAATAAAAATGCCTTTTGCTTAAAAGAATGTGACAGATTCTTCTCCTGTTCTGTGTAAATCCCAAATTTTCATTGGATTTCCATCCATTTTTGACATTTTAGGAAACAGATATGACTAATAAGAAGTGGCTGTGACTTGTTTTGAAAATGTGATGATAAAAGATAACCAGTGGGAATAATCTATTTGGTGTCGGTTGTCTAATTTTTGGTGACTTTATCGCCTGTGCTGATGAAATAGAAAATTATCAGTAAAATTAAATCATGAATGATAAATATGTTTATCCTTTCATAAATATCGAGAATGTGTTAACCATCATAAAGGCGACATTGCCAAAATGTCAGAAAATATCCCTTTTTAGGAAGAATGCAATTTGTTGTCATTTGATGATAAGTTGAAAATTGCCTTCATTTTAAATCTGGAAAAGCAGTTTTGATTAACAGAACAAAAAAAATTAGGATTCTGAAAACTTAGTTGGCTGTGATTTTTAAGTCTGCTATATATCATTTGGTAATAGACATTGCCAGACTTGGTGATTAATCACTGGTTACAAGTAAAACTGTTAAGTACCCGTTAATATAATGTCAGAGTATTGATGATAAATTAGAATATTCTCTACAGGAAAACTTGTATATTTTTGCTCTATAAATAATTGTTGTGAGAAGTCACAAAATGTACAACTGTTCCTTCTCTTCATAGATATTTATATGCTAGTATGATGTTAACAGATTGTGGGATGAAAATGGTTCATGTAGAACTTAGCGTCTTCTTTGATTATAGGTATTACTTCAAATGCCTTTCATAGATACATGGATGTAAAGGCAAAAGCTAAAGAATAGTGATTTTATGTGTGCTAGATGAGTGCTAGTGATTTTTGTGTGTGCTTTTTCTGTTTTATTACTTACACAGGCTGAGAGAAGAATATTTTTTGTTTCAGTATCCACAGTTAAGCCTTGGTTCACAAAATTAATTTGTTTCTGAACGTAGTTTGTAAGCCTAAATAATTTTTCTCATAGGAATTAATGGAAAATAAATTAATCTGCTTCCAGATCCAAAATGATTTCTTAGAAAGAGTATGTTGTATGCAAGTTTGTCATGCAATATTAGTGCAATTCATTCAATCTAACATGTACACAATATTTGGTACTGTTCTGTTACCATGACCGGATTCAGAAATGTATGCAGGTGTGTATGTATATATGAGCATGTATACACACACACATTCACTTTTACATATGTACATGCATACATGAACACATCCATCCATTCATACATATGTACATTTTTTAATTCGGTCCTGATAACAGAACAGTATCCAATATTTAACAATATTTAATATATAAAAAAGCAGGACAAATTTAATTAAATTTTACCACATCTTCATGAAAGAAAATTGATGATGTAAGTAGAAATTGGTAAAGAAACCAGTGATGTAAAATGCTACTGTTTGAAAGAAAAATTTTATTTCATAAAAGCCCCAGGTAGTTGCTGTCCTTTCATTTCCCGCCTTTTCCTTTCTTTTTCTCTTAACGTCACTCGCCATTACTTCTCTGAGCCTTTGTCCGATTACAAATTTGTATCTGTGTTTTAAAACATTCCTAAAGCAAGACATGACATTGTTGTAGCAAATATTTATTCTGTGGTTTGCTACTGCTTTATCAGGGTGATAATGTTATGTAAACCTTTGAAACTTACCCTATTTTGCACAAATTTTGTAAGTCATATAATTAAGAACATCAATTTCTGAAAACATATCCTCTACTGCGTTAACTGCATTTTAAAGTATCATTATTCCTTACGTACATGTTTGTTCTTGAGACATCGTTTATGATCTAAGACATTTTTTATGTAAAAAAAATGTGTTTATGATTCAAAGTTCTGCTGTATTAAAGCAGTGCATTAGAATGTACATTTAGGTTTTGCATTTTCAAGACATGGCTAAGTTTTAGATTCCCTTCCATTAATTTCAACCTAATCTTCTTCCCCCTGCCAAATACCGAATTTTTATTAATTATTAATCGAAGAATCGAATAATGAAATAGCCTAAATACCGAAGAAAAGTATAAGACAAGTCATATACTTTACATTAGTTTATAGTGTGTAATATCATGTACAAAATTGGTAGCATTTATAATTTCTTACTGAGCATAATTAGCAATTAAAGTAGACCATAACACAATAATCAGTCTAATATTATTGGATATACTTCTGTACCTCAAGGAATGTATTATTTATTTATGTATTCATCATTTTAACTTAAGTTTGCTGAAATTTTGACAAAATACATATACGCTATTCAAAAAGTTGAACACTGCCTATCATATTGGGGAGTTGAACATAAAATCAAATTATTCAAGTTTTTCATTAATTATGTATGACCGGTCGAACTTCCTGTACCGTCATTAGAGGCTTAACAGGGCTTAGTGGAGCTATTTAATTAAACACTAGTAAAACATAAAATCAAATCTAAAACAAGGCACCATTAAGCAGTAGAACTACCACAATACTACCTGAAATAACTTAAAATAGACTAAACAACTAAAGTATGAACTTAAAGTCTAGAAGCTGGTGAGATGCACCAGCTACATCAGCAAAAGCACATTATTACGTACTTTAAATAAAAATATAACACATGTTACTTGCGTGCATAAAAATATGTTACTTACATATACAAAGAAATAAAATAACAGAATATCATAAACATTCTAGCTTTCTGTTAATTTTAAACACAATCAATATATAAATTCATTTCATTTACAGATACATATTTTATGAAATTTGTCAATTTCAATTTAGTTGCTGTATTTTTAGTTAGATCATTTAGAGTATTAAATTTAGCAATATCTGGAATAAATCTTAGAACAATATTTTTCATAGAAGAGCAACTAAACAACGGGTGCTCAGTATCGACATTACTCATGCCACATGGACAGGCACAATTTTTAATCGAAAACCTATTATAATAAAAGCGGAAGTGTCCATGATTAGTTAAAGCTTGGTTTAGGTACTTGTCACTTAGGCATTCTCACTTACAGTTGAGATTAAATTATATGTGGATCTTCCTTTAGAGTCTGTGTCGTTCCACTTTGCTTGCCATAGATTCAAACTTTTTCTTTTCAACAAGGATTTCAAACGGTCAAAGGAAGTCTTTACTTCAAAATCAATAATTTGATTTTCAATGGCAGCCTTTGCCAATCTATCTGCAATCCTTTGCCAATCTCTTTACCAATGGTACCAATATGACTCTTCGTCCAAAAGAGTTTAATATCTCTGAAAGCGCTAAGAAATATGAGCACGCCTTTTATCTGTTTAATTAGATCGTTACTTGGATAAACATCTGTAATTGAAACAATTGCGCTTTCGCAGTCACTGTAGATTTCTACAGGATCTATCTCAGGATTAGAGATAAGTCAATACAAGGCCTCTCGCAGGGCCACTAACTCAGCCTGATAAACAGAGGCATTGTCAGAAAGTCTATATTTCCTTTCTAAGCTTAGTTTCGCATCTGAGAACACACAAAAGGCTGCTCCCACATGACCATTTAATTTAGAACTATCTGTAAAAGCCATGTAGCCTATCATATTGGGGAGGCCTTTATGCCAATATAACCGTTTCAACAAAGCTGGATGAATGTCTAAACCTCTCTCAAAATCAAAATCTAGCTGAGAAGATTTTACTGAAATACTCGACAGTTTTATAACCAGCTTTTAATTTAAAGATAATATACTCTTTTTCCGCTAAAATATCAATCGAAGGACATCTAGCCAAAATCTGAAGAGCTACTGTTGAAACAGTTCTAAAACACTTAGTAATCCTCAATAAAGCGATTCTCTGAATTTGCGAAATTTTGTTACGCATTCGGACCGTTCCAGTCCACCATGCACCACATGCATATAAGATCTTTCTCTCAATAGCTCTTTTATATAAACTCTTAAGAACTTTACCTTGGAGATTCATTTTACTGAGTCTATTAAGAATATGGGTGCATTCAATCTTTATTTGATCTAGGTGAGGTATAAAAGTGAGCTTTTCATTGATCGTAATGCCCAAATATTTGATTGACTTAGAAACTCTTAATTGGTTGTCCATACAATTTACACCTAGGATGTATTGATCTAGTATTAGTTTTGGCAATACCCAAAAGAAAGCTCTTCTTTGGATCAAATTTGAGTTTAACATAGAAAGACCACTTCTCCAATTCTTGAGTGGCGAAACTTAAAGCTTTATCAATAGTATGGCGACCACTTCCCGTGGCCGGTAAAACAAAATCATCAGCATAAGCTTGTATACTAACGTTTTGTGGTAAGGTTATGTTTAAAGCTGTATTTGCAATAATATTCCACAATACAGAACCAGATATTGAGCCAGATATTAATTATGTATATTGTATTTTCATATACATTTTGAGTTATATCTGTGAATGATTTATATTTGAATAGAAGTTATGTTTGTGATAAATTTAATATAAAAATTATTTGTATGCTTATTAGGAAAGAGCTGCTGTAAAAATGGTTCTTATACAAGATGGTCCTCAGCAAACATCACAAGAAAAACCACTGAGGATAACTGGAGAACCTGATAAATGTGAAGTAAGATATATATTCTTAAAAAAACTCAGTAAATGCATATTTAGAATATTTCATTTACATTAATTTTATATTTAACTATATATTTTTTAGTACTTGTAACCAAGTGTAATTTGTTAATAAGAAAATATAAATATTTGAGAAATTTGGTCATAATATTTTAGCCATAATTTCAAGTTTTTTTAGGGGGGCAGAAGGTCGTAATTTTCATTGCATAGGAGCAGGTATGTCTTGGGAAGAGCCTATGCCTGGCTGTTTTTAAAGAATTAATTAAATAATGAACTTGCTAACAAGGGGGGGGACCAGTTTGCTGTTAACAATTTGCAATTTCTTTCTTTTGTTTATTCAAGTATAAAACATTATACAGATATTTTTTGGCTTCATTTGAACTTTATTAATAAGAGAAACTATTAAATGTTTATTGCAATTTGACATTAAAATATATTTGAATTAGAATTTATATCATTGAGTATTAATGATGTTTGAATTTTATTGTTTATGTTTAATAGCACTGAATGAGAAAAAACTATTGTTCAGTGTAGGCTGAAATTTTTTTATTTTGTAGCACTTTGTAAAGTGGATGCAACTTCACTATACTGAATGTACATGCCACGAAATTATGGGAGTACTTTTGTTTCTATTCAGGGCAAGTCAGAATAATATTTCAGCTATTCAGACTAATTGTAAGGATCTCAATGCATTTAAAGAAATGTAAATGAAATCTTGGTGCATTTAAGGAATATGTAAATACTATTAAGGAATTACAAGGGGGATCAGAAAACATTTGTAAAGCACCAATAGTTAGGGTAGCTGAATTTTTTATTAATTAAATAAAGATGCTCCTGATTCATCTTATTGAAGATTTCATAAATAATCCTTGGAGAATAAAATTTTTTGCCAACCTGAAGTACTTTTGTACTTCTTCCTACTTTTGTACTTTTGGTATTTATTATTATTCACATTACTTTTAGAGTACGATCAAACCTTTCAGTGCTTTTATATTGAAAAAGGCACAGTGTAGTATATACCAGTATCATTATTATTACATAACTTTATTATTAATATATAGGATTAGTACATACCCATTAACTGCAACAGGAGTTTTGGGTATTCCTTTATGCAATGTGAAAATGAGTCACTTTCTTTTAGGAACTCCTCCACCCACAGGTGTTTTCCTCTTGTTGGGCAAATGGCCCTTTGCCATAATTGATTAAATCAATCAGTATGATTAAAATTTATTAGTGGATGTTTCATATGAGGCGTGCAATTCCTTGAATGTAACTTTTGAGAGCCTCTAGATTGATGTGCTGGATTTATTGCTTAGACACCATGGTTGCAAGATTAATCATGTCTAGATTTCTTTTTTCTAGCTTTCTTTTTATCTGTATAGCACAATATATGAAATTCTCAGTGGCTGTAGTGAGTAACTCATTGTAACATATTTTCTGATGGTATAATAAGAAATGTGTGGTATAATAAATATGTTGATACTGTGAAGTATTTTCTCTTAAATGAGTCAAATAAAATTTTTCATCTTCTGCATCTCCTCGGTTCAGTATTGATTATGTTTTGCAGAAAGAAAGATCGTTTGATATGTTCTACTGCACTTGAAAATTTGACCTATAAATATAGAAACTTCCTGGAATTGTGGTTTTAAAATTAAATCTGTTTAAGAATTTTGATAATATTAGAGATTGATTAGATAATTTTTATTTTGTAAGGTCTAGTGATAGGTTGAGTAAAAAATTTTATAACTAAAAATTAATTTATAAAAATCAAGAAATATGTCAAAAAATTTTTTTTCTTTTTAGTATGCAAAACAGTTGGTCATGGATCTGATCACAGAAAAGGAACTTGAAGTAAGTTCTTTTCCTTTTTTTATTATTAAAATGTCTATTCACAAAAAGAAGAAAGATCTCGCTGTACAAAGTTATGAATATATTGAAAAAATTGAATAATATTTCTTTTTAGAGTATACAAAGGGGAGGATTTGATGGAACTAATGAATACGGAAGTGCTGCAGGTGGTCAGAGAGGTGGATCTGGCTCAACACATGAGGTAAAATTTATTGTGTCAATTTTTATTATTGCATTGAAACATTTTGCTGATGTGTAATATATGCATTCCTTTATATTTTTTTATATTTTGTGTAGTAATACCATTGTTGTAAATTTTTAAATATGAGCTATTTTTTATTGTGGTATTGAAAAATATATAAAATCTAAGTTATAAAACTGTTAGTTTTACAAATATCAAATACACCAAAGAGCCATTACATTATGACCACCCTCCACCTGTGACAATGGGCTCGCCCAGGAACAAAAACACGGTGTTTGTGGGGCTGATTTTAGAGTATATAAAGCGACCATACATTGTTTTTCCAAACATAGCACACTTAGCAACATAATGTGAAAAGCAGCTGATGTATCATACTTCAATAAAAGTCAAATCGTTATGGCTTGGCGACTGAGAATATCATTATCAGAAACTGCGCATTTAGTGGGGTGTTCACATTCAGTTTGAAAGTGGTGTATAGATGGTGAAACGACAAGTCGGTGGTGCATTGAATCCAGAGGAGAGCAGAGATTGCTATGCATTGTTCACCGTGACTGAAGAGCTACAACAGCCGAAATCACCACCAGCTACAGGTGGTGACCCAAACAGTGTTTATCAACACAGTACAGCATACATTGCTGCGGGCCTATGCAGCCAGAGGCCGAAGCATGTCCCTACGCTGACGGCACATCATCGGCAGTTGCATCTGCGAATCACGTTTTCCGGTTCATCACAATGACGGGCATGTGCTAATACGTTGGTTTTCAAATGAAACCCTGGCTCCCGGACGCACAGTTGGACGCAGACAAACCGGTAGCAGGGGTATTGTGGTGTGGGCAATGTTTTCATGGAGCACATTAGAACCCATAATCCCATAGAACAATCCCTGACGTCTGCGCTTCATGAACATCGTTGCAGACCATCTTCACCTATTCATGACAACAATATTTCCGAAAGGGAATGGTGTTTACCAACAGGGTAATGTACCATGTCATAAGGGTCGAATTATCAGGGAGTGGTTTGAGTAACATTTCAGTGACTTTCAACTCCAAATTCGCCTGATATTAATCCAATAAATAAAGCGTTTGTTGTCCCACATGAAAAAAACAAATTCATGTTGCCATGCTACCCCCTCGTAATGTGTGGGAATTGCAAGACTAGTTAGTGAGCGCTTTGTACCAGATACCTCAGACTACATATCAGCACCTTGTGGAGTCAATGCCACACCGGGTGCTGACAGTTTTAAGGGCTAAAGGTTATTAACAGAGTGGTCATAATGTAATGGCTCTTGATGTGGATTCTAAAATATGAAATTGGATTTCTAAATATATAGATTTGCAGAATTTTTAGAATGTTTCTGTTAGAACATTAGAAAAAAAAATTTTTTTCCCCCTCTTAGCTGAGAATAATGATTGGTGTTTAAAATGTGACCAAACAGGGTTTTCATTAGAAATTTTATTAAAAAAATACAGATAATAATAGTAATAAAGAAGAGGTAAGCTTTTGAAAAATGTTTAGATGTTTTTGTTAATAAAATTTATAAAATGGTTCTATTTTAGATATTTTTACAGTCTCTTGTGATGCATGAGTGAAAATTTTTAATTTTAAAATGCCTGATTGTTTTAAAATATTTTGTCTGTTTCAAATTGTATTTGTAGATTTAAAGTATTCTGTGTAGCAATGTCTGTGCTAATTTCCCCCCTTTTTAACAGATAATGGTTCCTAAGCAAGCAGTTGGTGTAGTAATTGGTAAAGGTGGTGATATGATAAAGAAAATACAGCAAGATTCTGGGGCTAGAGTTCAGTTTTTAAATGTGAAAGACGAAGGTCCAGATGATAAAGTGTGTGTCGTCACTGGAACTCCGGAGCAAATACAAGCAGCCAGCACTTTCATAAATGATCTCATCCAAAGTGTACTGGTGAATATGTATATTTTTTGAATTGTTTTTTTTTCTTTTGTATGTCAATGACTTTTCCCAACATAAATTAACCGGACATGATAGCAGACCTCCACACTTTTCAAATTTTTTTTTATATGAAACAAAGCAAAATGAGTTAACAAAATTTAAAATTCATTTGCATAAAATATTACTCAATTCAAGGCAAATGTTAGGAAGTAATGGCAGTATCAAATTTTCCTCAGAAATTTCAAATAGGTTGAATAATTTAAAATGCAATAATAAAGTAATAAAAATAAAGTTGTAACTTTGTAGTGGGCTAGCATTTTTTTAAGCTGTTTTTAATTGGGAATACACAGTGGTGTCTAACCGGTTTTGCCTTAAGAGCTACTTTTAAATCTATCTGTGCTTCGTGGGTGCCTGCTGTTTAATGTTTGGAGAATAGCAATGTTACGAAAGTATATTTTGTGTTACCAAGTAATAAGGAAAATTAATGAACTTGCAAAAAAATTAAGAAAATTTCTAACAAAACGTAAATGTGGTGTTGGTTCAAACTAATTTTATTTCAAATTAGATAGTAAAGGAAAATAAATGCTAATAAATATACTAATACAAGAAAATGTAAGCTGTCGTTAACTTGCTAGGCTAACCAGTGGCCAAGCGGTAAAGTACCATGTTGCTGAACACTGGTACTGTCTGTACCAAGATGGCAAATTGAAAAGTAAAACTTCAAGACGAAAAATGGGTTAAGGCTCGTTTCTGCAGCAATAGACAGACTCTAATTCGGTCTGGCATTCAAAATCCCTCGAACAGGCTTGCTGCATGATTTTTTTTTGTGTGTGTTTGTTTTCCCCATGTGTAACGTGTATATGAGCCAGTTCCCCTTCGAATGTCCTCCACAAAGTCATCCCACCATACTTTAGGCAGATAACCCTCAAGGCTTTCTTTAATCCCATAAACCAAACCATTAACTTACTATTAATGAGATATTTGGTCATTAATATTTTTAAACAATTTATTGAAACACATGCTCTGAAGTGAAAAAATTTTTGGACTTGCTTTTTATTATTTTAATTTGTGAAGAAGCTTGCTCTCAGAGGTATGGTACCCAAAAAATGCTTTCTTTGTTAGTGCACACCTAAGTATGTTTTTGTATATAATAGGGTGAATTTAATTTTCTGTGCTTTTTAGTGTTAGATCAGTAAAAGAGTAATAATCTCTAATTCGGTTTTTAAAAACAAAATTTTTCTGAAGTTACTTCTGTTATGTCTAATTCCAAGAAAGGGTTTTTTTGTGAACAATAAAATGGGCTGCATAGAAAATATGTCTTGGAAACTTCTTTTAAATTAAGCTGAATAACAGAAGGTTTTCAATGTGCTTAGATGACCTTGTACTCCAGAGTAAATTCAGGTGTAGAATGAGGGTAAATGGAAAAATATGTTTATAATCTTTCTGAATTAAGTTGTTCTTCCAGAAATAGATTTTTGCTAGAAAGGCAGATATCATTTCTAATACCAGTTTTCTTTGTAATTGGTACTTAGGCTGTTGAGTTTTACTGTGATATTGGCTAAAAAAATATTGGTTAAAATAATTGGTTAAAAATTTTATAAATAAGTCAATAAAAAAATCTGAAAGATTTCAGATTTTAAATTACGTCCAAAGGCACGTTTTTTTAACATTTCGTGTGCTACCTTTTTTTATTAAATATCATGTACTACGTACTCAAACCATAAAATTCAGTTCAAAATCAATATCGCAAAATCATTTTAAAATGAACATATCTTTAGAATTTCCGTAAGTCTCGTGCGCTGGAGATAAAAATGTTTTTTTTTTCCGTACAGTGTTGCCATTGCTCGCTTTGAAATCATTTAGTTTGTTAATCAGAAATTCGTTGAAATGTTACAAAACATAAAATCGATAATAAAGCAAATTTCAAATTCAAAATTAGGGCTTCCAGATGCCCATATTCGCAGTAGGATTACGTCATTCAAAATTCGATGGCTCTAGGTTTTATCACAATGCGATAAACATGCATACATTTATGCAGATTTTTCATTTTTTAAAATTTAATGCAGAGTGATAACATTTAGTGGCAACAATTTGAAAAGTGAAACGGGCATTCAGAGTGAATCGACGAAAAATCGCAAAACGAAAGTAATAGTCCTTCGGGACTAAATCCCTTTGGACTAACAAGCCACTCCATGTCATCCAATTTTTGGTCAATTGGGTCTTGGGATACGAGAAAAGTTTTTATCTCCAATAACATTCCAACAAATCTTGTTAAAACTTACCTCACCTCACCTCAGCCACCTTATTTCTGCATGGTAGTTTAAATTGCCGTACTTCACCATATTTCTATCTCTGTAAGCAAAATTTTAAAAAGTTCGATTCAGAGGCCATCATCCTCAGATAAAATTTATAGTGCATACAGTAATAGTCGTTACCTGTTTGAGGTTGGGCTTTTATTGTGCAGATTTTCATGATGAATAACACAGTGGTGTGAATTAAGTTTGGAAAATATGTCCTGTTTACAGAGCCCGATAAACCAGTATTATTCCTCATCATAGCTGGTACACTATTAGTTGTGATTGTGAAGAGATTTCTCATTGGTATGTTCTTTTGTTATATATGTTTTGCCCTTGAGTGTTGTTATTTTAAATTGGATAATAAAGGAAAGTGCATGCTAATAAACTAATTACTAATAAAATTAAATGTAATTGTTAAAGTGTCAACAATGCTTCTTTCGCAGTAAAGTCAGGAAACACCATTCTCATGAACATCAGAAGTTGCTGCGAGTTAATAACAGTCAGTTCATCAAACCGCTGAGGAAAATATGCACATTTTTTCAAGTCAGATCTCATTTTTAATTAGATATTGTTTGCACGATATTATTTGTCATGTTACCGTGTTTCATGACAGAAGCATATCTTTTATAGCTGTGATTATTTCATTTGTGAAATAAAGATTCTGGCATTGCCAGCATAGCTCCCTCCATGATGGCCCCATTTTAATTTGCTTCTTAAATGTGATGCCAAAATGTAGCTTTGGAGAGGGCTTCTGACTCTTTGCATCATTTTTGACTGCTTTATTGAGCTTTTAGAGATGATTTCAATGATTGAATTTTACATCTATGTAAAGCAGATCTGATTGGATATTTATCATTGCAGAGTTGCCGACTCTCCCGATTTCTGATCACACTCCCGCCAACCCGATTTTTAGCACATTTCTCCCGAGTTTCTCTTATTCTTAAAATTTCTCACGATTTTTATGTAGCTTGACATAATACTTCGCTATTCCCCCTCCAAAAAGTGATTTTGGGGGTCTGAAAGCGTGTTCCCCCCTCTAGATGCATATAAAATAAACCGAAGTCATTTCATCACAAGATTTGGCACATTTCTGCTTTGTGTATGGGAATCCGAAAGGCGGGTCGACAAAATATAAGCGTAAGGCTTTCCTAAAATAAAAAAATCGCTTGACAAGGAACACATTTTCCGATTATTGTAATTTTATCTTACGAAGAACGAATATTTATATTTTTGTCTTTGGACCTTGACAAAGCTTTTTCCTTTTTTGTGCATTCTATTTTGCCGTCATACGATGTTCTTAACACAATTCCACAGTGCAAACTTAACATTAATTCATATTCTGCAATTAATGATTAGTGATCTTGTTAATAAGTATTTAATGATTAAGGAAACTGATTAGAGTATTTTTCTATTATTAGAAGGTACAAGCAATAAAACTGCTTTTTTTGTTTTTACTCTACATGTCAGTAGTTTTGCATTTAAGAAATAATAACTGAACTTTCACATATTGATTAGATTCATTTAAATTTAATTCATTATTAAAAATATATTTCCTTTCTGCATACTTTTATTATTTAAAAAATCTTTTTGTCATTGAGAAAATTCTCCCGATTTCTTAAAAAAAATCCTGATTTTTGACTGTCGTAGGTTGGCAAGTATGCCATTGAAATCTTTATGAGCAGAGTTATGATGACATTCAACATTTGATTGCTTTGATGCTGCTGCTGAAGCACTGCGTAATGAATCCTTACCCCCTTTTTTCACTTGCATTTGTAAATAACTTTTCTTCCTATTTATGGTTGAAGTGGTAAGTTTTCTCTGTCTTTGATGTCCTTGTCTCGTCACTCATGACGAGAAGTACATTTCAAAATCTACAAAGTCTTCAAAAGTGTTGTTTTAAAACTCATCAAAAACAGTGCAGTTTGGTAGCTGCTACTGTGAAATTTTATTAGCCATATTGGATGAATCATCATTTGTGCAAACAGGCAGCATTGCAAGCAACGAACACGGCTTGTGTTAATTGCAGATACTTTAATCCTAATCTGCCGCAGAGATAAAACGGTAGAAACAGGACAGAGTGAATTGATAGTAGTTGAGTAGATGAACACAAATGGAATGCTTCTGTATATGTGTAATTGTACTTCCTTTTTTTTTTTTTTTTTTTTTTTTTTAAAACATTAGGGTTAAAGTTTTCATCTTGGTATTGTGAGTTGCTGGCCTAAGGATAGGATGGCAGCCTGCCGGGCACCCATGAGTCACTGGTTGAACACCAATGATCTAGAATGCTGTTATTGGGATGTATGTATTTTAGAGAGATATGTGTATAGGGCAACCCATTTATACGGTAAAATTTCAAAATAAGGGGAAGTACCCTTTCTGATTTTGAACTGGGATTAAATAAAAAAGATTGAAATTTTTTAAAATTTCTAGGGGTAAAAACTTTTAATTCTTAGCATATTAAGAATCAAAGAACAAAATGGCATTAACAATACTGAAATAAGATTAATACAAATATTTTGTTATATATAACTATGTTATATAGTATATAACACAGTTATATAGTATATATTAACTTATATATCTAGTTGTTAAAATTCTCTCTTGCAGTGGACAAGAAAAAAATTTACAACCGACATTTCCTTCATTTATTAAAATTGTTTATAAATATAATATTTTTTCATAAATTAACTATTTCTTATTTTATACTTGTTATATAGATTTGTGTCATGTATGGTATTATGTATTTTGTATTATAGTCTTCTTATACTTGTATTATGGATTATGCACTATGTTTTTTTTTGTTTGAATAATATCTCTATGTAAATGAACTCAAGAACTGTTATTGAGCAACTGAAAGTTTTTTTTACAGGAATCTTAACTTCTAGTTGTTCATTTAACATATTTTTTGTGAGCTTTTTAATTCAATATACAGTTGAACCAAGCTTATAAGAAACTAACTTTTTGGTTCTGTCCAGTTTCTTTTGGTATCATTTTATAAGACTATAGTTAATTTCAAAGTGTATAAAAATAAAAAAACTGTAATTATTTTGGATTTTTTGCTGCTGTCAACTGAAAAATTACTAACTATTAAATTCATCTGGTTTAGGGTATTAGAATAATAAAAACACCTTTAGGTTACTGCTCTTGTGTTTGCCCCCTCTGTGTTCTAAATAAAAGGCTAAGCAATGCAGTTGTAACACACATTTCTTGAAAACCAGAACAAACAACAAACGTGTGTTAGGAGATCCTCTTGGGTCCACTGATCCATTGAAATGTTTCTTTGATTGAATTCATCCATTGAGCTTGGTTTCATTTGAATTCATTCATTTGTTTATTCATAATTGTGAACATGTATTTCATATGGAAATGTTGGCTGAAGGGATTGGTGTAAGCCATGACCTTTTGCTAATTAATTTTTTGTGTTAAAATTATTAACATGTGATAAAGCTGAAAACAATAAAAAAGAAATTTAGTAATTGCATATAATACAGGGTTCATGCAGTTTTAAAGTTCTTGGGTATTTTGTAAACAAATTTTGGTCCTTAATTTTGGCCCAAACCTGCAAAAAGTCCTTCATTTTACTCATCTGACATATCTGTCCATTTTTTATGACTGCCGTTATGACTGTGACATTTTGGAGGAATATTTTTTGGCAATGCATTGACAGATATGTGTTTTATGGGTTAATATTTGAATTCTGTACTACGTCGTAACATATATCATGGATACTCTAGTTTTAGATACAAAGCCCTGCTTTGATTGAAACATAAACATTTTGAAGTAGTATTTTTTTTTTCAAATAAAGAATTTATAAAGTATTGCATCATTTGTGTGTGTGTGTGTGCACATATAACAACACTGATAAATATCATAAATGTAATGATAATAGATTACAATTATTTAAGAAATAACATAAAGCAATTTTATTTTCTACCATATTTTAAAATGACATTACTTTCCATTTGATGACTGAACTATTTTGATTCTGGGGGGGGGAAGCAAGATAATAAATGGTATCAAGCTTTGTGTCCGAAACGCTTCTGAGAAAAGACAAAAAATACTGTAAAATATTTTTTAAATAATTTTTCATGTTAAGAGCCCCCCATGTGTGATTGTTTCAGAATATTTAAATTTGTATCAGTTTTCTCTTAGGAATTCACTTTGCCGTTCTTTTTTCTGGATTTTTTTAAAAAAATCTTTTGCTTTTTTGCTCTTGTAGAGTTGGTAGGGATAATTTTTCTTTTCGATTTTGGATCTTGCTTTTTGGAACGTGCAAAGGTTTATAGATTATTATTTTGAAAACAAGATTTATAAAGCTATAATTTCCAGAAAAATGTGGGGAAATGAAAAGTGTTTTTATGGTTAATAACATGTAATAGATGTGTTTTATAGGAAATTTGTGATGATTGATCCTGGAAATGTTTTTTTTTAATATGTTTATCTTCCCTTTATTTTCCCACTAGACACAAGCAGCAAAGTAACAAAGACATTCAAGACATTGAAAGCCAACAATGAATTAAGATTCATCATATATGTCTCAGTTTGCCGTATTACCCGAGTGCCTGCCATAAATTCTAATAATTTTGCCCTAAATTTGGTTGCTCGGTGATCACAGAATTGCTCTCACAGAGGCTCTCCTCCCTCCATCTTCTTTCAGTAACGAGAACCAATAATAGGAGCCATTTTTTCCGGGAAAGTTTCATGAAGAAAGATCTTCCCAAATGAGACACCTTGCATTCCTTGTAATAATCAGTTAACCAGCTAGCATAGATTACTATATTGAAATTACTTGAAAGGCATACTGACGTAGTAGCCATTTGCTAAATTTGTTTATTTGATACTTTCAGTAGTCAACATTACAAGCCAGCCTCCCCATTTATGAAATATCATCTCGAAAAAAGCATAATATTTGTAGTTTGTGTTATTTTCAAAAAGGTCTTGCATTATGAACTGCAGTATTTAACTCCTTTATACTGTCTTAAAAATAGTTATATACTTAGAGTAATCAAATAGATTAATTTACCTAAAGCTATGCAATAAATAGAAAAGATCTGAGCCATATAGCCTGTAGAAGAATTGAATGACTGCTTCAAGTAAAATAATTTATAAAGATGTATAAAAACTGATGATTTTGCTGTTTGAGGCTTTCAAATAAATTGCCAGAAGGTGATACTTTCTGGTAACAACTTATGCCAAATGCACAAAGAAAGAAAAAAAATATTTGAATTTTTTCTCAGATAATATGGAATTTCTGAGAAAATAATATTAATTTTAAAAATATTTAATTACATATCTGATTTATCATTTTTAATATATTTTAATAGTTAAGGTATAGATAGGTACTTACATATTAACACAACCACCTCGGCACAGCTCGGTATTTTTTACAGATGAAAAGGTAAAAGTTATTGGCTGCAATTTGGTGGTTTTCATGACTTTTTTTAAAAAAGATTCTGAAGCTATCCATATTTATATAAGTCTGCAAATATTATCAACAAATAAAAAGAAAACACACTTTTGTGTTCACACATCCGATCTGTTTTTGCTTAAAAGAACATCAAAGAATGGGAGAGACTCATCATTGTGCAAATCCCAGTAACACTGGCCATCTGCCAAACACATCACCTCATTGTTTCCATTAGAGAGTTTGAATCAAAGTCTGTATTCCTGCAAAAATTTTACTGAAGTTTCTTCTATTGCTGGCAAATTCCACAAGTGTATATTTTGTGAAATTAAGGCCAAAAAAAATATCACAGTTTGTTTATAAAAATCATTGGAACTTTGAATACAACAAAAAGAACACATACAAAAATGGCAACGTTGTATGACTGAAGGATTATTATGAGCATAGTCGCCGGAAGAATGGTTATGTGCATGGTTGCCGAGTTTTACATGCATTCTAAAAATTTGATGACTGCTCCTAGGTGGTTGCAATAAAATTGAAGTACCTAGCTGTATTTATAATAAATAAGATATTTGCTTCAAGTAGCAGATAAATCTATTCTTTGTATGTGATAAGATGTCATTAATGTAGTAAAAGGTCAATTATTTTGAAAAGTATTTTTTATGATATTTTAAGATATTTTTATCATTTTTTTTAGGTGCGGGATCAACAGAATGTTGGACGAGGTCGTGCTAGAGGCAGACCAGCTGATGGTAGTGGCCCAAACTTTGGTAATAATCCAAGATCAAGGCCTGATGTTCCAGAAATTCATTATGCTGTTCCTGCTAATAAATGTGGTCTGGTTATTGGGAAAGGTAGTAAACTCAAGTCCCGTGTTTTCTTTGCTTAATCTTTGCATATGGTACCAGTATATATTCTGTGGTTAGAAAGAATTTGATATTCAAAATTAGTCATTATTCTTAATGTATTATGGCAACCAAAATAAAAAATTAAGTATATGCATGTATTTTCCTTCTTCTGTTCTTTACCTCCTGACGACTTTCATTTATGATTGCGTTGATAGAAATTTGTTAGAGATGCATGGTTCTGTCTGAGATTTTAAATTGAAATATGTTACTAAGTTGTTTGAGTGTAAAATATTTTTTTATTATTATTATTTGAAGATTTCTTGGAAGGGAAATATCCTATTCTCCTATTACGAACATTAAACATTTTAATGATGTATTTATTTTTAAGATCTCCCCATCTTCCCTTAAAAAAATTACTATTTAGTTTCATCATAGCTTTAGTTTTACCGCTGCTTTAAAAGCAGCAAAACTTTTTATTTTTCAATTTTAAAATTTATTAAATTTGGTTTTACGTATAGTGTGTATATATATAACATAAGGGGGAAAATATAGTCATAATGTACATATATACAGTGTCTCACAAAAGTGATGGGACACTGTGCTTTACAAAAGGAAACTGTAATAAAATAAATTAAAAAAAATGTACAAATTTTTTGTGGGTGTGTTTCATACTTAAATTTAGTATCAATTATTACATAACATACAATTTCTCAAAATATTAATTTAATAAAAATACAATTGTTTAGAACGGAGCAAAAAATGGCTCACATAAGTGATGGGACACCATTAGACTATGCAACAAAAGTCGTCTGAAGTAAGCAATATAAATATTTTTGGGGGTTTTTAGTTTTATTACGTGAAAGCGATTGACAATAATTTATAAAATCGTCTGCATTATTTCTCTCCAGTTTGTTTTGGAATTTTTGTGTTTTTTAGCTCTGTGCAGCCATGAATGCTAAACGAAAAGAAACTTTGCCTGAAATTCGAAAATTAGTTATTAATTTGCATATTGAACGTGGGAAATCTATTAGAGAAACTGATTAAACAGTTAACTTGAGTCATTCAACAATTTTCAAAATCATTAAACAATGTAAAAAGAATCATATGATTCAGGATTAAAGAAGACCTGGCCGACTATCAAAGCTATCCAATGGAATAAAGCGAATTATCCTTCGAAATATTAAAAAAAATCCAAGAAAGAGTGCTCCTAAAGTTGCTGCTGATTTACAAGCATTATATGGAGTAATTGTTAATCCTGAGACTATTAGAAGAGTAATTCGATCTACTAGATATCACGGTAGAGCAGCCAGGAAAAAAGGACCAGAGCCAGGAAAAAAGTAAAAGGAAGTCCAATAAAAAATTAAAACCTTTTAAAAATTAAAATTTTTGGATAAATATTTGAAGTAATAAGTAAGTGTCCCATCACTTATGTGAGCCATTTTTTGCTCCGTTCTAAACAGTTGTATTTTTATTAAATTAATATTTTAATATTTTGAGAAAATGTATGTTATGTAATAATTGTTACTAAATTTAAGTATGAAACACACCCACAAAAAATTTTTACATGTTTTTTTAATTTATTTTACTACAGTTTCCTTTTGTAAAGCACAAGTGTCCCATCACTTTTGTGAGACACTGTATGTATACTGTACTATGACTGCAATATGGAAAGTTATATCTACATATGTGTACTTTTTCATGTTGCATATGTATGATATGTGAACAAAAGTATTTTGATGCCTACTGCCGTAACACTGGCTTCATGGAGTAATGAATACATAGGATGTAGATATGTTCAGAATCTCCATAGCATACCCTTAAATTTCAAAATAAACAGGAAAGGTGTATGTGGTGATTTTTAAAGAAGAGAAATGAGAAATGATTGGTTGCTTTCATTTTGGAAAATTCATTTGTGAAATTTCAACTCTTTAAACATAGTACTTTCAGCAGTGAATAATAATATTAATGAAAGGTTTTGTTCTGCAATACATTTGAAGCATATTTTTTTAAGTTTCGTTAAAATGTAATTTGTATAGAATTTATTTGCAGAAATTTCTACTGTCATATATAATTACTAGTGACTTTTCTTTAAAAAAATAGGTGGAGAAACTGTGAAAAATATTAATCAGGTATCAGGAGCATATGTGACGCTTTCTGCCTTACCTCCTCCCAATGCACAAGAAAAAGTGTTTGTTATTCGGGGACAACCACCTCAAATTGAACATGCAAAAGAACTCATTAATGAAAGAATTGGAGGAGTTGGAACAGTAGTAAGTATTAAATTACTTCCAGCTATGTCTAATTAATAAAATCAAATATTTTTAATGACTGCAAACAACTTACTGCATGTTGAAGGTTTTATAAATGGTTACTTTCTAATCCTTACCTCCCATAGTCCATTTTGTATCAGGTTCTTTCGATATCATTTTTTTCAGATTAGTTCTATGCAGATTTTATTTGAATTCAGGTTGTTCTAAAATATATGTTGGGTATTCAATGTTTTAAAATGTCTCAGTAAAACGAAATATTCCTAACTGCAGATTTGTAATAAATACCGGGAAAAGCATTTCCGAAATTAATATATTGCAAGAAGAAGCATGAAAATTTCAAAAGCAATTTTGCATAAGTTGATACTGTTTTATTTAAGAAAATTTTTTTAGTCAGGATTCTTTGTTGTCCTTATAGGCTAACATCAGTTTAAGGTAAATCTGGACTACTTTTCAGTTTCTATTAAATCAGGGTTGCCACGCTACCTGGAAAACTGGAAAAAGTGAGGGAATTCGAAAATTGACCAAAAAATTCAGATATTTTAGTCAAAATCTGGAAAAGTCGGGGAATTTCATACAGTGATTTCCTGAAAAAAGTGAGTTTTGTTCCGGACGTTGGAAGCGATTACTTTCTTTGTGCACGTGAGCGTTATTTGGGCAGCTGGCATAAAGCCAATTTTCACAGCTCCAATTAGATTGCCTTTCAGAAAGGCAAAGCAAGTTTCCAGCAACCTCGAGAATCAAAAGACTCATATGTGCTTGTATAGTGCATATTAAAGATAATATGTATTGTTTTATAAAACAAAATCGGTTAAATCATAGTATACAGTAGACATGGAATTTGGCAACATTATGATGAGCAGTAAACGGGTCATTTTGGTGTTGGCAGCAATTTTCGAAATTGTACGATGGCTGTAGTATATACTAGGATTTTACTGCAAAATCTTTTAAACGTTCTTTTTAATAAGTGCCTTATATGTCATTTTGTGGTAAAATAAAAAAAATATTAGGCATCTAGGGTAACCATTTAATATAACTATATTTGCCAAAATATTGTTGATTATTGTAATTCAGTTTTTAATTATTTTAATGTTATTCATATCATTTAATGTTGCTTTTTCCCTCCAAATTTAATTACTATGAGTAAATAATACTTTCAAATTTCAGGAAATTTTCTCTGCCATAATCCTGGAACTAATTCTAGCAGTATGATGACATAACATCACGAAATTTAATGCAAATATTTTTTGCTTATGTTTGCTGTAAAATAAACATAAAATACCTGAATTTATTTAAAAATATAATTAAGTAGATTTCTTCCATTCGTTTAGCTGCAAAATGTCTGCAAAAAATAACATTGGGCAGATTCTAATCTCAATCGTCAGTGTAGAAAACAACTCTTATTATAGTTATAATAGTAATTCTTTGGGGGGGGGAGTATATATATATCAAATTTTTGTGTTTTCAAGTGGTACCATAATTAATTTGCCTATTAGCACAGCCAAAGTTTTTTTAAAACACACCTGGAAACTGGAATTTTCTTAAAACACATCTGAAAAACCTCAAAAAGTTAGGGAATTTCATTCTTCTGTTTGAGTGGCAACCCTGTTATATTGTTTAGATTACTGTTTATATTTTAGGTAAGATGTGAAAATTAAAAACAAAGTTATTGCTAAAGGGTAAATTAGAAAGGAAATTATTTTTTTCCTGTATGCATATAATATAGGTATAGATTATAATACAGATTTTTCTTCATTAGTTCAAGAAACAGAAATTAATTCTTCAAGTGCATATGTTAATATTTTTTATCAGATCTGGTAGTTTTGAGAAATTTCTATTTCCTGAAATATTTTGGGAATGATTTTGGAAATGATTTGTCTATCCTCCCTCCAGTTTGTTACTCCAATTACTTAAATTAGACTCTCCATGCATATAAGTATGAAATAACAGAAAATTAAATACATAGATATATTATTATTAATATAAAAGGAAATGGGATTGCTATCTATTTTTGCAGTAGTGAGACACTTATACCATCAACCTGAAATTCTTCATGAAAGGTAAGGGGTAGGAGATTTTTCAATCCATACCTTGTAATGTTTTCTTCAAAATTGCGACTGGACTAGACAAATCTGTGTGGTACCCGCCTTGGCATACGCCCATTCTTTCTTTCTCTTAGTCATAATGAATTTATAGACCTGATTTAAATTATATTCATATTAAGAAGATAAGTAAGAGCTATAACAGTAAGAATTTAGCACTTCAAGTTTTAGTTTTGATTTTTATTTATCTATTTATTTTAGATTCAATCTCAGAATCCTCAGAATCAGCAAAATTTTCCTCCGCAGTTTCCACAGCAGCAACAATAGTAAGTTTCTCATGAATATTTATTGTAATCTTTTAAAATTTATTTATTCATTTTGTCTACGAAAATTATTATTGTTTATTTTCTTATTTATGAAAATGAGGTGCATGAGGCTGGGGAGTCACTGTTTGTTGTATTGTTTTCATTGTTTCTTTGCCCATTATTTTATCTATTATTCCAGTTTTATTATTTTTATTAACATTATGCATTGAATCCATTGCTTTTATTATGTATTGAATACTGGATAAATCTAATGTGCACAGATAAGGAAGGCACTACAGCTGCCAACTCTCCCGTTTTCCATCCTTCCGTTTTTCAATTTTTAGCCTCTTATTTCATCACTGCCAGCACAGCTGATCACTGAATCTCTATGATTTTAATTTTTAGCCTTCTATTTTGCTGCTACCAACATAGCATTTGGCCTTGCTGAGAAAAAATCCCATTGGTTCAATTCGAAGTTAAGGAAGCGCAATTTGTTGCCAATTTTATAGACATCCACAAAAAACAAAATTGACTGTGGTAAACAATAAATCAGCAATTATCAATATCTCTCCTGCAGAAATTATTTAATATAAATTTGTATTTGATAAAATTTATCTGCAATTTGTGAACTTATTAATATATATACATTTTCGTGTTTAATACAATTATGTAAGCAATTTATTTAAAACAACCAACATATTTAAAATAACAATAAATACACTATGTTGGAAATTCCTATTTATTATTTAGTACAATTTTCTGGTGATTTATTAGAAAACAACATATAGAAATATACGAGAAAAGTAATTTTTGATGTTCTTTCTGGTGGCCACAGTTCAGCAGTTGCTACTAATAAGGTTTCAAACATCAGTTATAGCTTCCTTTTCCTTTGATGAAAGACAGAAAATAATAAATATAACGAGTATTTTACAATGAAAAATTGTTGTATTCACACAGTACGATCACGGAAAACTGGTTAGATAGTTGACTGTTTGTTTCTCGCACATGTGCAGATTTGTAAATGTTTTATTTCTTGCTAATACAGAAGCAGAGGCATACCTAATCAAAATTCTCACCAAGACAAGTACTTTAATTTCAGTGAAAACTGGAGTTAAATTAATTTGATGATTTTTAAGAGAAGTTTATCAAACCTGTTATAAACTTTCTATTACTATTTAGATAATGTGCATAAGATTACCATATTTTAGGAAAGTTAAATCTGAAGTATATAAAATAAATTTCTGCATTAAGAAGAATAGGATTCAGATTAAGAAGAATGGGATTTATATTAATCCTACATGATTGGTATACATGAAAATAGCTTGAAGAAATGAAAGGAAACTGCAAAGCAAGAAAGAAATCAATGAAATAAGTATTAAAAAAGGACAGGAATGTATACTCCAGAAGGTTTGTTGTGGGGATGCAGATTATGCATTGGTGTGTTAATGAAAGTACCCTCTAAAATGTAAAAAATTGTCTGATTTATTTCAAAATACCAACATTTCAGTAAAAATTTTAGTAAGATTTTCCATCCTTTTAATTTAAAATAGCTACTTATTTAAAAGTGGCATACATTTTCATTCACTCTAGCTCTTTTCATTTTAGCTCTAGCTGTAATATGAATCTGAGACTGCATGCTACAATTTCATACTCAAATTTTTAGCGGTAACAAAAATGCTACATTTGAATTATGTAGCACTGAGTAGCATATTGTACGCTTTCAAAAAATTCTGCTTGTGGTTGGTTTTTGTGTCTTAAGCCAGTCTAGTCATTTTTCATAGGTGTATTTAATTCTGGATTATAACATTTGAAAAAATGTTCATGTGATATAAATAAAGAAGTTGTTACAGATATCCCTTGCTCTTTTCTTCTTCTGTGTCTGTCTCTTTGTTGCTACTTATTTTATGGAATAAGTGTGATACATTTTGAATAATTTATATATTTTTTTCAGTAATATATTTAAATAATATTGTTTAATGCTCTAACTGGCACCAGGTTTCACTAAGAAAGCCCATTACTTCTCAAAACTGCTATGAGAAAGAGGTATGAGGGGTCTTCAAATGAAGATACAAAATGTTGTAACAACCTAACCAGTTGCGGCATGGTTGTGTGCATGCGTAAGCACCTGCACGTGATGCAGAAGAGAAGCAGGCAGTTGTGTGTTGTGTCCAAGTGACGTGGGAGTGCTTGTGAGGGCAACATGGCATTCACTTTGCAGAATTCAGCAATTGAAGAGCAGTAAGGTGTTATCAGATTTCTAACTGTGGAAGGGGTTAGAGCAGTCAATGTCCATCACCAGATAGTGGCCATACGTGGGGATCTGTATGTCCGACAAGCCAATGAGAAAGTGGAATGCCCATTTTTGCGAAGGCTGGGAGTCTTTGATTCATGACCCGAGACCAGGGCAAGCAAACACATTAGTTACAGCCGAACTTATAAACAAGGCGAATGACCTGGTTAGAGGTGATCAGTGTGTCACAAGCAATTGTTGGCAGTGATGGTTTGGCCCAGCGTTCGAACAGTGTAGTCAGTTTTGCATGGCAGGTTGTGTTACTGGAAGGTGTCCGTGCAGTGGGTTCTGAAGAAGCTTAGCAAACTGCAAAAGGAACTACATATGGACATGCAACACTTGCTCCGCTATGATGAAGATCCCGCTTTGCTGGAATGGATTGTTGCCAGTTGTGAGAGCTGGTGTTACCACTTCGAGCCAGAGAGGGACAGCATGCATTATCACTTTCCCCTAAAAAATTAAAAACTGTGCCTTCAACAGGCAAGGTTATGCTCACTGTCTTTTCCAAGGTCCAATACTCATCAAATTCCTTGAGCACTGAAAAACCATTAACAGTGATGTATGCTGTGAGGTACTCCGTAGCCTGTGCAAGTCGACTGAAAGCAAAAACCCTAGGCTGCTCGCGGAGGGAGTTATCCTGCTCCACAATAATATATCTCTCTCAAGGTCACAATGGCCAAGTTCAAGTGACAGCAGCGTCAGCAACCACCCTACAGCCCAGACATGTCATCCTGTGACTTAATGTGTTTGATCTGCTAAAAAAAATCTCAAATGGAAGTGCTTCAACTCAGAAGATGAACAGAAGGACACTGTGGAGGACTGGCTCCTATCATAGCCACAGGACTTGGGAACAGGGAAACTTTCGACTCATGAAACAGTAGGATAGTTGTGCTCAGGCCTCTTGTGCTTACTCGTGAACAAAGAGTTCAGCTATATACCCACAGTGTCATTCCGTACGTTTTCATTTTAACATGCCTCATATTTTCTAAATTTTAATGAAAAAATGCTCCTAGATTTGTGTTTTTTTAATTTCTTGCCATATTTCAAGGTGCATGTGTATATTATCTTAAAGACATCACAAAAAATATTCTGGGCTCTTCCTCTTTATATATATGCATACACACACATACATATATATATATATATATATATATTATATGGCCTTTCTGTTTGGAGGATTAATAATATACCCAAATAATAACTTTGCATGGATATTGTAATTGATAATTACGTATCTCCAATACAAAATAATTTGCGATTTTTAATTAATTTGTAATTAATTTTATTATATTTTATAAACACTATCCTTTATTAGCTTCAGGGTATTGAATTTGAGATGAAAACATCTGCCTCTTCCCCTGTATTTAAAAATGCGACAGACAGTATGTTAATCTTGCTTCAGGTTAAACATGCGAATATCAAGTATTAAAATGAATATGCAAATGTTAAGTTAGAAAATAAGAGTGAAATCCTCAATGACAATATGAATTAATCAGCGAAAATTGTCTGTTATTTGTTTTAAATTTTGCTATCAGATTGTTTTCAAGTTCCTTGTGGAGAATAAATAATTTGATAATACTGCTAGCATAGAAACATGTCATTTAGTTTCTGTTATTCATGCTATTTTTTCTGAAATTAAATGTGTTTAAAAATATTTACAGTCAACAAGCACCATCACAAGCTCAACCATATGCGCCGCAAGGATGGGCAAATGCATATCAACCATGGCAAGGTCAAACTGCTCCTGCAGCAGATCCAAGTAAGTGTGAATATTTTCCCTACTCTCTGCCATTATTAAAAATATAATGTTTTTTATGCCACTCTTATTTTCCTATAAAGTGATGCATGTGATTTCATAATCTAAATATGTTTCATTTTAAATGTTATATATGGTATATGTAATATATAATATGTGTATGCATTTGAATATGTGTACATCTCAAAATTTCCATTTGAGAGTTTGAATAATATAACACATCCTTAAAAACACCTAAATACATAAATATGTGTGTGTATGTGTTCTTATGTATTTACATGAACATGTGCACAAGATGTATAATAAAGTCCTGAACCAGTTGCTGCTTTTCAAGAAACAAATATTTGAATTTTAGTCATTTTATTATGAAAGCTGTAAGAGAGAGAGTGACATAAAGTTATTTGAGAACATGTAGAATGTATCTAATTTAGTATAAAATGGTGTCCTACATATACTAATAACTTAAAAGTCCTAAAAAGCAGATCATCCAGCATGGTTTTTTTTTTAAATCCAAAGGGACTTTGTCCCTGAAGGATTACTGTTTTCGTTTTGCATCAGATCACCAAAAGTGCTGTATCACTTTTCAAACTGTTGCTACCAAATATTGCAGCTCTGTATTTTAGAATATTTTAGTATATTTAAAGAAATTAAATAATGAAGAATATGTATATGCATTTTCTCCAAATGTGATAAAACAACGGTAAATTTGGAATTTTTTTTATTATCTGTTTCATATTTTGTAAAACTTTAATGAACCACCATACAGAACTGTGTATCGGAAATTCTAAAGATAGACTCATTTTAAAATTATTTTGCGATATTACTGTTGAACTCAATTTTATGGTTTAAGTGCGAAGAACATGATATTTAATAAAATAAAAGGAACACACAAAATGTTTAAAAAATGCCCCTTTGGACGTTATTTAAAATCGGAAACCTTTCAGTTTTTTTTTTAATGATAAATTCTATATGAAAAGAAAAAGTATCGAAATGTTCAGTTGGGAAGCATTAGAAAATACTGTAAGAGGTATTTTATTAATAGAAAAAACATACCGTAGTTGGAATTTCCGTTGAGGTAGATCTTACCTGCTAATGGAAGTAAGGAATTCTTAATTTGATTTAGCAGTAGCAATTTAATAATGCAATTTGTGGGACAAAATTTTATTGCTAAATCAGAATAAATTTTTAATAGTTTTTATTTTGTCTGTTAATTCCTTCATTTCT
>KK113294.1:5397-79336 GCA_000611955.2 Stegodyphus mimosarum | reverse complement strand
TGTAGGTTCAGCTGTAGCACCTCAGCCAGATTACAGTGCTGCATGGGCCGAATATTATAGGTCTTTAGGTATGTTTCGAGAAGCAGAGATGATAGAGAATCAAGCAAGGACGACAGCGCAGCTGGCTGCCACTGTCATGGCACCTCAGGTATGGCTTAAATTTATAGGCAAAAACTGTGAAGTGTAATTAAATCTAAACCAGAGCCCAAAAAGCATATTAAGTTCCAAAACAGGAGTTACGTATTTTTTCCTGATATGAAGTTCTTGCTTGTAAAATTTTCTTGCTTAATAAGTATTAATTCCTTTGTACCAGGGCTACTTATTTTTATGAAATTAAGAGAGAATGGAATTAAGAAGAGTAAACAAATATTTGAGTAAAATTTAATAGCTTACAAAAATTTTATTTTCTTCAAAGATGAAATATTTCAATCAAATGGTAGATAACATCGAGCATGAAAGCTGGAGATTCTGCCAAAATTGCACCAGTTCATTCAGAATTCTGAACCACACTTTTACCTTAATCTCTTATAAAAGTTTATCAGTCTCTGCGCAATCCACCAAATAGCTACTGCTGCAAAATTATTAGACATATTCATTTTTGCACTTCATAAAAAGGCTTTCATCAGTTTTTATTTTTTTAAGCCACCCACTTTTACCAAGGTGCAATTAGTACAGTAGAATGTTATTGGTACAGATTTCCTGCATGTGATTATTTTGATCTACTGTTGTTTTTTTCCCTTTCAGCAGATGTTAATACTTTTCTCAGGCTATAAATTAACTGAAGTTTGTTTACTACTGAGATTCCATAGTCCTCAAATTCAGTATCCCCCCTTCCAAAATGCAAGGGGAAAAAAAAACTGGGAGAGCAATTTATGTCTTTGTTCCCCCCCTTTTTTTTAAAACCTTACTGAAAGATTTTGAGAAAATGTTTACCATTTATATAACAGAATGCCACTCATATATGTTGAGCATAATAGTCCCTGTTGAAAATAACATTAAAAGTACCTGCAAAATACTTATAAAAACCAGATCATTTAAATAACTTTGAGTTACATCAAATGAAAGTGCAGATGTTTTGAATGTGTTGTAAATGATGTGTATTCAAATAGCATATTTATAGGCTTATTTGTTTTATGTTAGTGAATTGTAGTGTAGATATGTACATCTGTAGTCATTTAAACTGCAGCTAAGTAGGTAAGACTGCCATCTTTATCCATCAGTCAAATTCACCGCAATTATGCAACCAAGTACATTGCAACCAAGTATGTCATAATAGGGTTTGCACTACCAAGGTTACCATAAATGAAACAACTTAGTGGTAATCCAAGGAGCACCCTTAACTATACTATAACCAGTGTCAGATATTGCAATTTTTATCTTAGAGAAACTTAAACCTTTTAATGTCATGTTATACACCTTTCCATTTTTAGCAATAATACTACATTTGAGAACTTTTGCTTTTTATGTTTTTGAAAAAAACTAGGAAGGTGTTATGGTGATTAAAATTCAAGTTTTTTAGGTTAGTGGTATAAAGTTTTTACTTAAAGCATTAGAGATTCTGAAGTGACAAACACTGAGTTGTTAGTCACTAATGTCTACTTTTTTAAGTATTATGTTTTCTTTACTAAAAGTGTACATATTTTGTAATATAAAATTAGTGATTGCAATGCATTTTATTTTTTTCCAAAAATAGTGGGCATAAAGTATTTATTCTAGTTATAACCTTTGGATTGTCATTTAACATTTCTACTACACAGAAACATTTTTCTAAAAATCAATACACCAGAAATGGAAGCATATAAAGAGTGTGGTAAATTGTAAACATATCTTGCAATCAATCTCAAGTGAAATTTTGAGGAATACTACTTTTCTTTTGTACGAGATGAGAGAAAAAAGTCATTTTGAATGACTGCTATAGCGAATGATAGAAAAGCAAGCTGTGCTTAATGGTTCTCAACTGAAAGTCTTTGTACAGAAAGGTTTTTTTTTAAAATTTTTTTATGTAATTGCAGAGGCTCTTTTATGTGATTTAAAGACTTTAAATGGGTATTTTGACGTGCATGCATTCTAAATGCATTCAGGAATTATCTGCGAAAATGACCTCCTCCCCCCTTCTCTCTCTCTTTTTTTTTTTTTAAATAAGTTTGAGCATGTGTTGTCTAAAGTGGGATAAACAACTATTAACCGAAATTCCTCTATATCAATTTATATAAATATATCATTCCTCTATATCAGTTCATATAACTATATTTCACTGTATAACTTAAAAAGTTTGTTATTGCTGGTTTTATATGTATATATTTTGGTCATAGCAGCCAGGACAGACGTTTCCTCAAGCCCAACCAACTACCACTGCTCCAGTACAAGCTGGAGCTCCAGCTGCTGCACCTCAGCCTACCCCTCAGCCAGCTGCTCCACCTACTCAACCACCTCCAGCATCTGTACCTCCAGCAGTACCACCTGTTCAACAGGCTCCTGCTGGTGCCCAGGCGCCTCCTGCACCAACTGGTGTGCCTGCTCCTGGTCATCCTCAGCCTTTCCCTCCAGGTGCACCTCAAGGCCAGTGGCCTGCGCCTGGACCATTCGGTCAACCTTTTGGTCAACAACAACCAAATGCTTTTGTTGGTTACAATTACCCCAGCTATGGACAGCAACCTTTCACAGCTGCTACGCCTCAATAATAAGTGAGTTATTATTTTACTTACATTGCTAAGTTATGTTACTTAGCTTCTTAGTGTAAAAAGTTTTGATAATCATTTTTAATGTTCATTACAATAAAGAAAATTATAATTTATTAACGTTTTTTCCTTGAATACTATTGAAAATAATTTTTGTGTTTTACAATAATTTAAATGCTTATATAAATTTTATTTTTATATTTTTTAAGCATAAAGATTTTAAACTTAAGTATCATATTCATTGACAGTGTTGTACTTATACAGCACTGTAGACAGGAAATTTTGTAAATTGCAGAGTTGTTTTTACAAAATATTCATTTAAATGTAACCTTCATTTAACATTTTGTTTAATTGTTTTGAATTTTTGCATAAGTAAATGTGTTCTGATTGGTCTAATTCCATGTTAAATTAATCTTCCTAGTCAAATTATGTGTTGATTTATGGTATGTAGCATCATACTATTTTTGTTTGTTGATACCTCAGTCTGCATTGACAAAAAGTTTACAGTAGTTTTTTTTTTTTTTTTATTTAAAGGATGAGTTTCTTCCAGTACTGTTTATTTTAAATTAGCTTAGTGTTCAAGAAAGATTTTAATGCTTTTGAAAGCATTACCAGTTTATCAATAATAAAAGTGATAATGTCAATATTTAGTGGACAATTATTCAGACTTTTTTTTTGGGAGGGTTAAGCTTTCTTAGATGCAAATTTCCCTCTGTCTGAAAAGAATATTTTCCTACAAAAGTCATAAACTCTATTGATTTGGAACAAATTTCTTAGTATTGCCAAGCATCGGGTAGGAATATGGGAGTAAAAAGGCCTACAAAATAATGTATAAAAGTTTAAAATAACTATTAAAAGCCAGAATAAGATAAAATAAACTAATGAAATAACTAAAAGTAACGTATAGTTTAGCTTCATATGCTGAATTGAGTAGATTCCCAGTGTAGTACTGTGAGGTTTACAGGGAGTGACAATTGATTTTTAAATGGCAGATGTTAAGAGACTAAAGTAACTGATTAAGAGGATTGTTATTTCAGTCTGTCAAATCACCATGTCTGTATTTTCTCTACTGCCTGTTCGAATGTTAACAGTCATCTGCTGTGAGGCTGATAAGAATTTGACAGTAAACTCCTGTACAGATTGGTGCATTTTTCAGTTGCGTTGTTTTTCATACAATGCTGTAAGTCCTCAGAAGTGTCCTAAATAACATTTTGTTTTTATGATAAAATCATAATTATTTTTTTTAAACATAGAACGAAACAAATGCTTCACGATATTTATGCTCTTTATGGACTTTTTTAAAAGCGAAACTGCTGTTATGTTTTCTGAAACTACAAAATTGCTGATGTAGATCTCACATTAACTTTTGTAAAGTTGGCGATATGTAGGCTGTTATCCTTTTCTCATCCCCTTCCATGCAATATTGATTTATTTTTCACTTTGTGAGTTATAACAATATATGTGTGCATTTTTTCGTGTTATTTTATGAACTGATTACATTTTGAATTAGAATTCTATAAGAAATTTAGTTTTCTCCCCACCCAAAGAAATTTTGTTTCGTGTATTGATTTCAGGGATAAGTTAAATGATAGTGAATGATGTTGCTAAAAAATTAATTGTTATGTAGTGGAAGAGTATGATAATTTCAGATTTGTAAATTAATGCTCCAAAGATATTAATGAAATTCTATACTTACCAAGTTTTATTTACTATATAGGTACTATATAGGCAGTTAGCTTTAAACCACACATTTAAATAAATTTACCAGAAGATAAAGGTTAATTTTTATGTGTAGACATAAGTGATGACGTAAGTGACATAAGTGATATTATGTGTAGACATAAGTGATAGTAAATACAAATATTTGTATTTACAATTATTTGTATTAATTGTAAATACAAATATTTATTTTGATAATTTTAAGTATTTAATAATATTTATATAATCATTATAATTTTAACTACTATATATTAATGTGATTATGAAATTGTATGATTTTTTTTGCTGAGTTCTATTTTTATGCATGGATTTAAAGTTAAGGTAAAAATAAGTTTTATTTACTTTTATCTTAACTTTAATCCACACATATAAATAAACTTAGTACAATAAAAGTTAATTTTTATGTATATGTGTAGACCTAGATAATACGTTCCCCCCCTGTTATGAATGTCCAATCTTCTCAGCTGTATGCTTCGATCCATTCCAAAAATTGTTCAATACCTTCTTTTCGCTTTTCAAAGTATTTTTTTTTAATTCACTTTAAAATAAGTTTTTGTATACTTGAGAAAGTGCCTGATTAATCAGCAACTTATGAAGTGTTTTAAGAGTGTCATGAATGTGCAAGAAATTTGTTAAAAGTCCTTTTTTTGACACTAGTACAAAAGCCCTTTGATTAAAAATTTAGTGTTAACTAGAAGCGTAATTGTTATATATAAACGCCTGTAAAAAATAAACTCTTTTGAAAAAAGTTAAAGTACATTTTACAGTTTAGAAATTGAGCAAGTGGTAAAAGTCATTGATGACTGGTAGCAAACAGGCTAGTTGTATGGGTGTTTGTGTGTGGGGGGGGGGAGTGAGAAAGAACTCCACAAAGGCACCCCTTCCCTCGTGTGTTCTGCCTTAATCAAATAATTCAACAATTCAGTAGCTACCTGGTTCCAATTTCTTGCTAAGTTTAACATTCATTTAAAAAACGATGGTGGTATGAAAAATTATCTAAATTCACTTTCCAGTCTTTTGATTGTTCCAGCAAATTATAATGATAGGTTTTTGTGTAATTTACATATTTTCCTATTGACTATGTCACTTTAAAATTTTCGAATCCTGCACGTCATAGTTACTAGTTTTCCTAGTTGCTTGGATCTTGTAAGAATCCAAAACACACGTAGGTTAAAAATGAAGGACGTGGAATACTTCAGTGCTGGCTTATTGAGATTTAATCAGACTTGCATAAAAACAAAGCAAAACTTTCAAGGTGTGGCTTGTTTTGGTACTCTTATTTATTACTGGCTCTAACACTATTTGCCAACTTTTTTTTTTAATGCTTAAAGGCAAAATAGTGTAACTGTAAGCTAAACTTTGTGAAGATATTCAAGAAACATTTTGATTTAATTTTTAAATGTCTTTTAAATTGTTTATTCGAATTGTTATAGTTTTCTTATATACAGTATACTCTATGATCCTTTCCCCTGGCCCATTTTTCTATTTATTGTTGTTTTATCAGGTTCTTGTTACATTCCAGTTTTCATATTTAATAGATATAGATCTTCACATTATTTGTTGAATTTATCAGATGGTATCTTTTTGTATTTATTTATTAATTTAAGGATGGCTGTGCTGTGGGCAACACGAATTGTTTTATTTTAGGGAAAAGCGAGACTTCTTGATGAAATTTTGAAATAAATTATAAAATTTCTATCATCTACCTACATTTTCATTAAACCATAGCTGAATATATATTTTTTCTTAAGCTATTAAGGAATAAGTCATTTTTAATTAACAATATTATTCTGTTTTAGCTTAATACATAAAACCTGCATATATGAGTATATGTATATATATCCGTATTTCTCTCTCTCTCTCTCTATATATATATATATAAAAGAGTAAGAGAACCATAGATCAGTTCCTTCTAGATGTTTAATGCTATTGAAAGTTGAAAGAAGAAATTATTATTTCCCCCCCCCATAAGCAGTGATTTGAATTAAACCTTATGACTTCTTTTTTTCAAATTCTGAATTCATCTTAAGCTTTGTGTTCCTTGTATTATCAAGTGTATGTTAAGTAAATTTTTAATTTCAGGGTGAATTAATAAGTTGCTGGTAACTCTTAAATTCAATAGGTTGAACTTTCTTATTTGAGGATATTCTTTTCCTATGTAAAAAATTTTGTATTGGTTAACAGTATTTTTTTCTTTTTGTTATGTTTGTTCAGTTTTTTTTGGGGGGGATTCTTAATTTTATGTGCATGGTTGATGATACTTTTATCAGAGAGGTAAAAATTATTCACATTAAATAAAAATCTTGAATTGGAAAAATTAGAGAAATCATTTAAAGATTAATTTTATTATATGTGTATATACAGATTTGTTGACTAGTTATGCAATGGAATTTTATTTCTTTATTAATTCATTTTTATTGACATGGTTCTGGTTGGTAATATTTAAATTTCATCTTGTGTGTATTAATGTTAAGTCTGTGTACAGTGTTTCCCTTTCACCTCTAACTTTTTTTTTCCAGCTAGACTATATCAGCATCAATATTAGCGATAAGTTTATACGTTTTTATTTATATTTTAATTTGGTAGAATGTGACTTGAAATGTATGCAGTGAATCTCGAATAGTGTTAAATATTATCCAAGAAGGAAATTAGTTCATACATGGTGTAGCATTCAAATGCCAAAATGACAAGAATGGATATTTTCAGGGATTTTAGGATTGAAAGCTAGTGTCATATTAAAGATTTGCATTTGCTTCTATGCATAATAATACAGTTGCTTCTTTTTTGATTAAAAAGAGTACACAGAAGTTTGAATATATTAGCATTATGTATTGGTATTGACCAAAGGTTCTCAGTTTTTTCCCCCATGCACCTCCTCTTATCATTTCTAGAACATCAATTCCTCCCCCTCCTTTCCCAAACTAGAAAAGTAAATATATGAGATTTAGATGATTTTAAATTTTTATAAATTAAACAACAAAAAGTATAGAAAATGTTGTTAAATACCAAAACTTGAATAAAAGGCTGATCACATTTTCCCCCTTTGAAACTATGAAATTCCCCCTTGATTGAGAACCATTGGTGTAAATATTTTCTTGCTATTTAAATTTATATATGGTTAGAAAAATTAAAAGATAATTTTGTTCTTCTCTCTAGTTTTATAGTGCTGTTTTTTCTAATGCCAATAAAAATAGAAGCATCTTAAATGCTTATCAATAGGCTGTTGTGATATTTAACTTTTGTGTGATAGTCAAGTAAGCAATACTTGTTTTCCTTTTGTTCTCAGAGCCATGTGTCTAGTATTTTAAATGCATGTAATCAAACATGAGTTTCATTTAAAGTGGTCTATAATTATGCAGTTAATGTTGACTGTGGTAGTAGTAATATCTGTTGATGTTAATTAACCCTCTGACAACTCAAGTTTTTTTTAACAATTCTGTATTTTGTATACACAAAGAATAACAGCAAGTAAATCTCTGAAACTTAACGTAAAAAAAAGGAGATATAGTGATTGGCCATCCCAGCTTGTTGACCAAAACCTGACATCTAAAGTTTGAAATAGCAGGGTATGCTTTTAAATAGAAGTAACAAACGGATATTGCTAGCTGAGCAAATTTTGCTGCATTTATGTTACACGTGGAAATTCAATGATTAGCAGTCGGAGGGGTAAAAGCAATTTACTTTCTTCCAGTACTGAACCACATAACTTTTGATTTGTGTATGGATGTTTATTGTAATGACTGGTGTTTACGCTTAACCGAGTGGTAAGGCCACACACATCTGGGGATTTCCCTTTCCTTTGAACCGAATGACACTAAGAGGTCACTTGCTCTGCCGAACCAGGCCAGGGGTTCAATCCCTGCCCTTGCACCTTGGAGAAGGAGATGTATCTCTTATGCGACAATAATCATTATGATTTGCTACTAGCCAGTTGCTCATTGCAGAGAAAAATTACCCAGCATACCCAGGGTGCCACTCCAGGCTACTAGAGCCCTTAGCTCTAGGACTTGCCAGACCCACGGGCTGACCAATGAGTGATCTTTCCGAGGCCTCCAAAACCACTAGGATTGTTATTTGTATACTCCCGTGGCCAAGATTGTCTAGATGCAGACCCTAGGCAGTAATATCGTAGAGTTCTGTACGTCAACCCCTGGGGGGGGTGGCAAGTGGTAAGATCACTGAACACTTGTAGTTTAACCCAGGTTCAAGTCAAATGACAGCAGAACTGCAGTGCAGTTTTCATGTTTTTTCCCATGTGCAATGTGCATGTGGGCTAATTTCCCTTAAGAATTCCTTAATTAATGCGTCGTTTCTCTCAGTCAGATAGTCTTTATTGCTTTGCTGTAATCCAGTTCTCTCTTAAAGTTTGGAACAAAATTATCTCCAGGTGTGAGAATATCTGTTCTGAGAGCAAAAACCCTTTGTAACCTTCCACTTAATAGCCATGAATTAGAAGTCACGCCTGCGGCATAGGTTCCATTCTTTCTGAGTGGCAAATTTCTGAACTGAAAATTGTTGAGTCTGTTTGCAAGCTGAATCAAAAAGCATAGGGGTATGTATGGAGCAATTGGTGAGAATTTTGTGGTATGATGAAACTGTCATTTTGAGAGGTAGGATACAGTAGAATAGATTTTATTGCACCTATTAATAGAATTATTACTATGTAGTTTGTTGAGTAATCCCTTTGCCTTTAATAATCTTTGGCCTTTGTTGTCTTGATTGCTTTAGTAAAAAGTGGAAAAACTACAAAAAATGTATATTAATTTGAATAAAAATTATAAATTTCTGCATTTTATTTTGAGAGTGTAAGCAGTGTTTGTTAAATATATTTAATGAATTTGGCATATGTATTAATTTTAATAAATCTGAATTTTGAACATTTAAGGAAAATTAAGCCAGAGACTTAAGATTGCCATTTTAAAACAAATAGTAGGGTAGCTTGTGCAGAAAGTATGTTTTAGTTTTCTGTGTACACATTAATAATGAGTCAGAAATTTAGGTTCGAGTACATTCTGTTTTAGTAAAATAATATTTTATTTTAATTAGGAATTCTGTGTGATATAATATCTTATTAAGGAAACATTTTCATTTTCCCCTTTCAGTTTGTTGTTTAAAGAATTTTTATTTCAATAATGTTGTTGAAGTAGACTTAACTCTTTCTCTATATAAAGAATTGAAACACTGAATCCCCCCCCAGTTTTTTGTAATCCAGTTTTATTAGGTTTGCTTTTTTAGATTTGGCTGACTTTTAGCTGCTTAAGGCTGTATAACTTCTGCATTTTGCTATCTTTAATGGCAACTAGGTGTGAAGATGGATTATTTTTTAAACTGAAGACTGTATAATTTTCCATTACTAAAATGAAATAAATTCATAATTTTAAGTTATTCTGTAGTACTTACATTAGAAATATCTTTAAGTGGACTGCTCCTAATTTTTTCTGTGTGACTTGGCAGTTGTTGTAATTGAGCAAAACGTAAAATCTTTCAATGCCAATAGGTATACAATTCTTAGTGTTGCCATTTGGCAGAACATAAGCTCTTTAATTTATCGTTTAAGTTTAATGAATCTTCAGTTGCATTATTGAATAATAAAAAAAATCAACAAACGTACTTTGTAATAGTTTAAATCTTTTAATAAATTATCCATTCAGTTTTGTTGTGTTGTAACATTATTATATTAAAAAATGTTCCTGACATTAATGTATTATGTATCTGAGATTTAATTCATTTGGTTTTTGTGTATTACATAATTAATATGGAATATCTTATGGTTTTTTTCCATGTAAAACTAATTATATGGAATATAGACACAACTTTTCATTAAATATATGAAAATTTGTGTGCTATTTCTTTGAAATTTGTTTTATATTATTGGTGGGTTTTCATGGACTACTGAAAGTGTTGATATAAAAAATCCTACTCTTGATAAATTAGGTTACAAAAGAGAGTAGAAATATTTTTAAAAGTTTTCATACAATATGATTTTTAATTGTCTTAAAGTACATATGATAGTTTTGATTCAGATGCTGTAGTGTAATACCTGGTTATTTTATGTAATTTAATTTAAGCATATTTCTTCCATTTTGCTCATTCTTTCTGTTTGTAGTTGGATTTATTGACTGTTAATTAATTTTGAAATTTCCATTAGCTAATGTTTTATTTAATGTGGTAATGAAGGATTCAAAGTTATATTTTTGCAGTCTTTACTGCTATTTTATTCTGTATTTTCAAAATTGGGTATTTTTTGTTTTAAATAGTAATTTTTTATATCTTGCTTGTTTATATTTCTTTCAAATGTATAAAATTGGTCATTTTCTTGGATGATAAAATGTTGTCACAATTGATCAGAAAACATTTTTTCTATGATTCGTTGTCAATATGTTTTGATATTTTCTTGTAGCCTCTGGTTTCTGTTGCGTCCAAATTAAATTTTGTATTTTTTGTTTTAATATGGCAATACATAATTTTATGGCTGTATAAATTTCTTATTGGCCTTGTATTATACTACAGATGATCTATTACATTTGGTGGCATTGATTAGGCATCTCAAAATTAAAGCTCCGTTCTGCTAGCCCCTAATGCTTGGCGTTCCAGAGCATTCTGGGAGCCAATGTAAACATTGAGGTAAGCTGTGGTAAGTAGGCTAGCAGTTATGAAGTGGATTCCTGAAGTGTTAAATAATTTTTTTTCCCTTTTTAGGCACTTGAGTTAAATATGTATCAAATATGCAATTTTTTTGTTGTATTTTTTTGCAGAATACCTTGCTGATATAGTTTCATTATGTCATCTGGTGCTGTCCTATGAATATGAAGTTTTATCCATTTGTCATGTTGTGCTCAGAGTGATTATGCTTTTGGAAAGTAAACTGGGATACTATAATAGTTATGACATCTGACTGTAGTGTGAAATTCATGTTCTGTAATTTTATTCGTTTTAATGTTCTTTTCATCTACCAGGATATTAAGAAAATGACATCATAATTAACCAGACATTCCCCAGAATACTTTGCATTTTTGTTTTACTTTGTTTGATTTTAGATTATTAGCTGCAAGTCTCAAGCTCTAAATAGGCTTCTGCAGATCCCTGGTTCAATAATGGTATAATTTGAAATGATTATAGTTTAATTTTTAATTATGTATTTGAAATGCATAATGTGTACATAAGTTTCAGTGTTTGTTTAACTTCATAATTTTTAAACATAGTGTATGATGTGTAGTTCATAATTGTAAAATAAAATTCATTCCATATTTGTGTGATATTTTTTATGCTGTGTAGTTGAAATGTATGAAAACACATGACCTTCTCTAAAAGACATTTTCCATGACAGTAAGCTATAATTTTTGTAGCGAAATGTACTCAATTTCACTAACAAAGTATGTGTTTTGTTTTACTGTAAAAAAGCGTGGTTTATATGTGTTCATATTTTAGCTAATTTAAGCTTGTTATATGCATTCAATGAAAAATTAAATTCAATCAGTGGATGTATAAGCAAGTGAACTCCGAGTTCTTCATTAAATTTGCTTGTATAGTCATAGAAGCTTTTAAAGGTTAAGTAGCAAATAGACAAACATCTCAGCTTTTTCCTTAAATGTTTTTATGCACTTATATTTAAATCATAAAACACTTGTTATGAACTGGAAAAAATTTTGAAGAATTTTTTTTTGACATTTTTTAACTGTTTATACACAATGGTAAGTATCAGGATTTTACCTTAAGAAAGTAACCATTTTTGCCAAGTACTAATGAAGTCTGTAATTACATGTATTCTTTTTAGTTGTGCAGGTTATTTTTTGGCAAAATATGCTGTTTTGTGATGTATTTAGTTTTGATAATCTACTATAATAATAATTATAGCATTTTTATAATATGTTATGAACTTGCTTTTTGCTTTTCGAAGTGTGCATGTTATTTGATATAAAAAATATAATTAAAAGTTTTTATCTTAATTTTAGAATCCCTGCGTTCAAGAAATTTTTAATTCATTTAATCTTTTCTTCTCAAAATTTTCATTCATTTTATATTATTTCTTACAAAATTCCATAACTATGCATTTAATTCTGTTGTCTTGTTTTATTTAAGTATTGCATATGGTATTTAATTATGATGCATGAATGCATTTATATTAATAATTAAAAGGTATACATTTCTCTTATATACTTAATGAGCTAGTATATGAAAAATGTTTTATTTTGGTGAAATTTTTTTACCCTTTTTCTTCAATAACCTCTTCTTTTATTAAAATTGCCAATGTTGAAAAAATGGTATTTGGTGGGGATATTTAAGAAATTGTGTATGTACATCGTAATTAAATTTCTTTCAGCTTCTAACATTTCTTCCTGAATTTATTTCAAATTGAGCTCATAAAATTGTTGAAGTATAGTTGCATAGTCATATGCAGACATCAGTCTTTTGTTTGAATTATTCACTGTAATTTATTTGTGTTTGAACATTAGTATTCCCTCCTCTCTCTTATTAGAATTATTAAATTGAATAAGGGAGGTATATAGATTTTGTTATATTTCAACATTAAAATTTTGAATTTTAAGTGATTGCTCTCATCTAATGTAATTTAACAGCGGAAATTTTTTTTGTGTACGTGGGGGGGGGGTATTGTTTTGTAAAAATTAAGCAATTACTGACTGGGTAATTTTGATTCCATTCACTAAAATTGTACTGAGACAAACACATACAAGTTAGTGACTTTAAGTATGTTGTAGAAAGAAATTTAAATGTGTTAATAAAAAGGATGGAAATTTTTACTTTTATTACTTATGTAAAAGTGAGAGAAATTTTATTTGGTTTATTAATTAAATTTTATGCATTTTTTACTAAGTTGGCATTCTTCGAGTGGTTTGCAGAGGATTAATCATTTGAGTTTTGTAGAACAGGCTACAGGTGTGACAGTTCTGAAGTCCAAACCTTAGAATGCAAAACGGATCAGGTTCATTATAATTATTCTACCATAATTTTATACTTAAGATTCTTGCCAAATGTGTATGTGATAGGAAAATTCATTTAATAATGCAGTTTTTTAAATCTTATTTCTGATCTGATGTATATAATGCTTGTAAACTTTAGACATATTAAATAAAAAAAATACTAAAATTCTTATGGTTGTGTTAATTTGCCAACACAAGTTTAAAAATTAGAATGGATGTTTTTTGCTTATTAAGTACATTTTAGTGTAAAATTTTTCATTTAGAGTGTATCTGTCAGAATGGAAATATGTGTGCAACTATATTTCATACAAATTTTAAGATTTCAACATTTGAGAAGCATGCACATTCTTGTTAGGCAGCCAAATGCATTATCTGAAAGGAACTGATGGGCCAAATTATTCATTTTTCATAAAATTAAAAAATATTTTTTTTAACAGGGAAAAAAATTGTAAACCAAATTATAAATTTCAGCTACTGAATATTTATCGAAACATACCTAAATAATAATATTAATATGACAAAGGAAAAAATTCAGATTTATTTTTTATCTGAAACTCAAAGGTAATTGTAACCTGTAAGAAATTTCTGTTTTGTATTTTATAATGTACTGATAGCTAAATGTTAAACTGACATTTATTCCAGGTAATTCTAATATCTTGAATTAAGCACTAAATAACTTGCCTTTAATCTTACTGGAAAATTGGAAATTTCAGAATGTTGAAATGCCTCCAACTGTACAGTGGCAAATTAAATTTACTGACTGCCACATGTGGGAAATTTCCCTGTTCTATCCTAGGCATATTTCCTTGTGTGGAAGCATAGAATGACGAAGATAAACCTTCAACCTATTCATTCTGTCTTTTCTCCTTCAATAGCAGTTGTGTACATAAGCTCAGTCCATATCTTTATATTTCTGAAATTATAAGCACTGTATTTGCAATAAACACACATTTGAGATGCATTTGTGGTACACATTGCTTTGAGGTTAGTAATTGTGGTTAGATATCTGTAAAAATGCTGCTTTCCTGAGGTCTATTTACATGCACAATGAAAAATTTATATCAACAGTGCTATACCCAGAATAAGCGTATTAACTGAGTTACATAGCCATCCATATCTATCTGTTAAGTAATCTAAGAATAAAATGTTTTGTTATTTAGTTGTAATTAAAATCTGATTAAAATTTAGGAATTTTTAGTGTTTGTACCATATAGCCCATATTCAATCATCTTGCTAATTTAATTTACGCTGTCAATAGTTGCTTGCTTATATTTGTTTGTTAAATAAATCTAATAACCATACTTCAAAATTTTATAACATAAAAAAATTCAGGTATGTGGTAACAAATATGAACCTTTTTAAAATCAGTGCACATTTATTAAGAAGTGTTTTGAATGCTGATTGGAAAACATAGAAAAGTTTGTAAACGTCCAATTCATTTTCTTGCATAAGTAACATATACACTGCTGGCTATCCAAAATGCAACATAAAGAAGGACAAGAGATATTGCACGAACATCAAATCAAATCACACACATAAACAAAATTCGTGAGATTCACAAATGTAGCGGACTGTATAATCTATAATGTTATTTCTGTTATCAGAAATTACATACCCAAATAAGAACCTATACATAGTTTACTCGGATGGACGCTCTTGCCATCTGCATTTTAAAAGACACTGTGTATGATTTCATTAGAATAGCGCAACGAGAAATTGAAAGAAATGGCGGCTAGCTTGCTACTTTTCTTTTTAACTAGAGTTGCCAGATTCCTCAAATTAGAGAAATTCAAACATCTTGTCGTCACTTCTTTTCACTGTTAACAGATATCAAAAGCTAATTTATTTCGAAGATCAATGTTAATTTTAAAATGTGGTCTTTTTTGAGTTGGAGAAAATCAGTAATGAGTGTTACTTCCACGTTTGTCAGTAACTACTGCTACATGCATGGCACTGAACAAAAGAGTATTTGGATGTGTTGTTCGGAAATAGCAAGCCATGCTGCCTTCATACCCAGCCAAAGTTCATCTGCCATACTTGCAGGTACATTATGCCGGGCAAGGCGTTCTCCAATCATTAACCAGACACATTCAATGGGCAGGCGAGGGTAACAATGCAAATATAGTGAGCTAAAAAAGATAGCTTGAACATTGCATGCGGTTGTGTATTGTCCTTTTGAAATGTGGCTGCTGTTAAGCCCTAACAGTAAGGAAAGAGGACAGGCTGCAAAACCTCAGAGATATAGCATTGGCTGCTAACCCGTTAACTGCAGCGGGCGAATATATATGCCTTGCTAAGCCGATGCGTTAGCTGCCCCGGGCGTGTATATACGCCTTTCCGAAATGTTATCATTTGCTTTGCGCTGCTACCAGTAAAATTATTCGCAAAGCTTTGGAATGCAACACCACAATGACCTTGATGGTGTGCAGGATAAGTATGAAGTTGTATGACACAATAGTCAAACAGTGCCACTCCATTTTGTCTCCAAATTCTAATCTGACTGTTATGGTAATGCAGGCAGAAGCATGATTCATCCAAGAATGCAATGGCATGACATTTGGATGCCCATCTTCACCATTTAGTGCACCACTGAAAAAGCAAATGCTTGTGGTTTAAAGATAAGCATACAAAGGACTGCATAGCTGATAAGCATAAGGGCTGCCTAGCTGACAGTCCATTGTACTGTTAACAATGTCAGATTTTTTCATGTAGACACTGCATTTGTTGTGATATGTTTGTGGATGTGGCAGTGTGCTCCATCACTGCCATGCACACAGCATGCCTGTCTTCCTGTGGAGTGGTGTGATGGAATGGTCACAATTGCTCCTCTCCATCAGTTGTTTCCTCCTTCATCCACTGCTTCCATATTTACTGAATCCGTACACACAAAAAAAAATCGCATGAGAGAATAATTCGCATTATTCGAAATGGTGATCTTTCCTCCCTTTAGATATCGATTGTAAGGACACCCATAATGTGCGAGTGCTCTGAAATCATGATCATTTTCAGATTCCATCATGGTGTATTCATGATGCAAGTTAAATGCTGTTTGTATGCTTCCTTTATGGTGTTGCATTTTGGATGGTTAGCAGTTCAGTAGTTTTGGGGATCTATACATTGACTGTTATTTGGTGTGTACATCTATATATCACATTACTTAATTAAAGTTTATTAAAGTCCTCTTTCATATTAATTGCTCATAAAAATATGCATATTAAGCTCCATGTCTATTGATTTGTTCTGAGTCATGTAGTAGTAGTACAAAATTGCAGGTACAAAATGAAATTGTTGAGTTTTGCAGTAGAAAATAATATACTTATTCTAAGAATAGTCTTTTTAGAGAATACTGCTTGTATATAAGTGTAGTGTATGCTTCTACACAAGGCATCGTGATTGGGACAACTTGAAAGACTTGTAAAAATTAACCATATATAGTAGCAAGTAAGAGTTGTTTAAATGCGGTACAAAGTCCGTAATCCGGACTCGTTGGGACCTCAGTGATTCCGGATTATAGATCATCAATTTAAATCTGGTAAGATGGCATGCAGAAATTATACAATTAAAAATATGAAACAGTAATTTATGAAATAAAGAGCAATTATGATCTAAAGGGTATCAAATTTTACAAAAAAAATCTTAATATCTATTTTTTTACTTTATTAAACATTTCTTTCAATGTAAGTTGTTTAAGTTTCTTCGTTTTTTGTGCTAATACTTTCTCTCTATTTCTATAAACAGACATAATTTCTTGTTCAGTTACAAAGTCCTGTAAATGCTGTGTCGAGAATGCCGATATTTTCAATAACCTCTCTGTCACTTTCTTCACTATCAGAAGCAGTATTTTCTGGATCTAGAACCATACTACAGATTTCGCCGTCCGTTGATTGATGATTGGGGCATTGTCGTCGCAATGAAAAACTTCTGTTATATCATCTTCATTTATTACTGCTTCTTCACATTTCTTTACATAATCCAATAACTGGAAAATTTCACCTTTAGTTTGTGATGTCCGAAAACCTTCAAATTCGCAGCTATCATCTTCATCGTTCTCACCATGAAATATGGTAGCTGGCAATAAATTATGCCAAGCATTTTTTAACATATCCGGAGACGCATCCTCCCATGACCTTGCAATGCTCCACACAGCAGATTTTATGCTAAAATATTTCAAAAATTCTTGAATAGTCTTGCCATTGTTCAAGAAATTTAACATAGATTTTAAAAATGCTACTTTATATGTGCATTTCAGTGCATGCACTATTCTCATATCCATAGGCTGAATGAAAGACATACAGTTTGGAGGAAAGAATAATACAGATTCGTTCACTAAAACTTTAAGTGAAGTATGCATCGAACCATTGTCAACAGTCAGGACTATTTTTGAGTCATCAGGTAAACCAACTGAATTCAAATGTCGCCGAACCTCGGGTATAAAATGATTTTCAAAAAAATCATTCAGCATCGCTTGTGTCATCCATGCTCTTTTATTTGTGCGATATATAACGGGGAAAATCATTACTCCTTTAAGTGCTCGAGGTCATGCATGTTTTCCGATTATAAAAAGTTTTCAGCTGTGCGTTCCTGCAGCATTTGCGCATGCTAAAATTGTTAGTCTCGCTTTGCAAAATTTGACACCAGTTGGAGCCTTTTCTGTAGAGGTTGCCAAGGTATTTCGTGGTACATATTGCCAGAAAAGACCAGTTTCATCAGTGTTGTAAATTTGATCTGGAGATAATTGTTCACTAGTAATGAGTTCAATGAATTCATCTGCAATTCTTCAGCAGCTTTAGTATCAGCTGAAGCTTTTTCATGTGAAATTTTTAATTGTCTTAAACCATGGCGATTTTTAAATTTGGTTAACCAACCTGTCGAATATGTGCACTCAGTGTTTAAGTTCATTTCTTCATGAAATATTTTGGCTTGAGCCATTAGCATTGAACCCGTCAATGGCATGCCCTTGCTGCGACGCTGTCTGACCCATTCAATCATCACTTTGTCATGATCGTCACTTTTTAGCATAACGAACCCTTTTTCTGTTATTCATTGCCAGTGGGGTGTCGGAATCCACAAAAAATTCTTTTTTCTTTTTGCTTATGTCATATACAGTTGACTTTCCAATGCCATACTCCTCGCATAATTTTGAGACGGATATGCCTTTATCCATTTTTTGCAGCAATTCCACTTTTTGTTTGATGGACATCAAAAGGTAGATCCTTTGGCAGCTCCAGAATTGGAAACTCTTTTTGACATAATCGAACGTTCAAGCTTAATTTTTATAAAGTTGCTCTCACAGTCTGCAAAAAATAATAAGCAAGATCCAATTAGAAGATTAAGGGACAGCACAATCTACAACATTAACTGAAATGCCTTAGAATCAGTAAAGATAATTTTAGCCTAGCTTATCTCTGAAATCCAGACCCTTCGCTATTCTGTATCCTCAAAATACCGAACCGCCCGAAAAACTTTTCCAGTTTCACAGCAATTTCCTCCCCTCTTCATCCGTTAATGCAGAAAATAGGTGTGAAGATTTGGAATGACATCCTTTGTACTTTCTAACAGAGATTCCATTAGGCTTTGACCCCGTTCTTTATAAAAGTATTCTGAAGGTCAAACCAACAAGCCTTTCTGGCTTTATGATCACGACTGAGAATTTATTTACTTCCGTTATTTTTATAGGACCTTTATTGCTGTTGAAAGCTTTCGTGCACTTTTATCGCTGTTTAAAGCTTAAAAGCTCACTTTACCACAAAAGAATCAAGAACAAAATGTCAGGAGCAACCAAACGATAAGAAACCTCTTAGGACAAGCTGTCTGCAGTAAACTGATAGGACAAGCTGCCTGCAGTAAACTGATACAATGCATTTGGAGAAACTGCACCTGCTACTGCATACCTTAGGGGGAGGGAAGAGAACAAGATTGCAATCTTGGCCGTGTTGAAAAATCTGATGTTTTATTATGGAAGGAAAAAAGTCAAATGCGCATGCGTAAAGCATACAAAAAAAAAGTTTTTGGCTTTGAGGTCCGGATTACGGACTTCGTACTGTAGTATATGTACATAAATACATAGCAAGAACATTTCTTATATTTTAAAAATGTTTTCTGTGAAACATATATAATGCAGCTTTAACTTGTAAGATTGTTACCTGGGGATCAGTATACAAGCTCCTAACTCTACTGATTTTATTAGGATACTGCCAGTTCAGAATTTTAGCCTGGGAAATTTACCAAGGATGATGTTTCCTAGAATAAATTTAAATTCTGCGATTTCCATTTTTCCCCCCTCCTATACTGCATAATTTTTCTTATTAAATTTTATTTGATCAAAATTGTCGTAATTTACTATAGATGTTTGTAGAACTTATTATAAACTATTTATTGTTTGCACAAGTGGATGGTTTTACTTTTACTTAAATTCAGTAAGTGGTTTAGCAAAGTCATTCTTTGTTGTATGGACAAAAACTTATACTTTGCTAATTTTATCCGCCCCAAAACCCACTGATACTATAAGTATAATTTATTTCATAATACCAGTTAGCAATTTACTTATAAAAATAGTGTTCTGTAGACAAGGGTATTTGCGTTAGAAAAAATGGTGTTAATTCAATAAAATTGGTTGTTATAAATTTGAATACCTTTTAGTGTTGAAGGCTTAAAAAACACAGTGAAGCTCACATTTTTATAAAAGTCTCAAATTAGCATTTAAAAGTTATTTGGAAAGCAGAAGTGTAATTGACTAATAGTTTCATGGAGTGAAATCCTAAGGAAGGGTTTTGACGTAATTGTCCACATATATAGAAGGCATAGAAATAAAGCTAGAACAACACTTTTTATTTTGCAGCTATTTAACAATTGTTCATCACTCATTTAGTAACTGAATATATAAATAAATCATTGCTAAAACATATGAAAGTTAGAGTTATTGTATTAGTAATGAACCTGCGATTATGTTGTATCTAAGTGTATACAAGAAATTCGACTGAATTGTTTCATACACTACCATAAGCTTGAAGAAAGTATTTCAGATGGTTTAAGGGAGCATGGGAGGAAAATATGTCAATGAAAACAATTTTATTAACAGAGAACATAAGTAATAATAGATTATTCATGAACATGGTATAAAATATTTTTTAAAATGAGCAGGTAAAAAATAAAGCATTGTGCAGAATAGAGAATTTTGTGGTCTGTAAGTCACAGGCTCGAAAAACTCGGACATATGTGTATTTTTTTAATATTTTTGTCTTTTTACGCTAAAATTCGAATTTTTATGCTAAGAATTTTACACTAAAATAATGTTAACGGAAACATGATTATGCATTTAGACTTGCATAGAAAAATGATTGAATTCAGAAATTATTCTGTTTATTAAATATAGTGATGGAATAATGGTTCAGTCACTGCAAAAGTATACATGATTGGGAAATGTTTTGTGCAAAATTCAAAGTATTTTATACTTGTACTTGTATGCATAATTCATACACTTATTTTGTATAAATAAATTTTTATTTTTATTGTTTATTCAAGAATTTTCTATTTATATATTTCCTGGGCATGCACAGTAAGTCATAAAATAATATGTGTAAGTATTTTCTGATATTAATGGAGGGCCAACAATTTTAGATTCACACATACCATTATCTTAAGATTCATTTTTATTTTACATCGTTTTCACTAGGTAAGTGTGAGAAGTCACTAATGTAAAAGAGCATTGAGTCAGTATTCGTAAACATATGTTGCTTGTATAAAAAGCGACTTAGCATTAATTTATAATATACATATGGAATTTGAATCACATATCTTAGATAAAAGAATTAACTCTAAAAAACCCAATTAGGGAATTTAATATTACAAAAATTCTAATGGCATTAATCCAGAAACTCCAATAAACTGTAGAACTTTTTAAAAAGCTATTTCGTTAAAATACATATAAAAAGTATCTACTGTTAATATAGTAATCTCTTATGCATAAATCAATTGTTATTCATAATTAATATATCGATATAGTGTTGTACTTATTAATACTTCTGTAGAAAACATTATTAATAATAAAATTTGTAACTAGGAATTGACGGACTTTAACAGAATTATTGATAGACTATATTTAAATATAATAACTAATAAAGAAGATTAGATTCTTTGTGGTTGTCATTAACATGAGAAATTCCCTCTCCTTTAATTGAAATTTACTGGAATTTTGGTTGATGTTTTGCACAGAAGCAGTCTAATTGAAGAAAATTATTTATACGAGGTGTATTCGGAAACTAAGTACCGTTTTGGGAAAAAAAAAATAGTAAAACAATTTTTTCGAATCCAATTTTATTTTTACATGAAAATACATGTCTTAAACTATTTTTCAACATAGTTTCCGCCAATGGTCAAACACTTGTCATAGCGGGTGACCAGTTTTTGTATACCATCGTCAGAGGAACTTCCTGCCAGTTTCGATAACCACGACTCCACAGCATTTTTCGTGTCATCGTCAGATCCAAAGCGCTTGCCATCAAACTCGCGCTTCATGTGCAGGAACAAGTGATAGTCGGACGGCACCAAGTCCGGGCTGTACGGCGGGTGATCAAACTGCTCCCAATGAAACTGTCGAATTAACGATTGAGTGACACCAGCAGTATGGGGTCGAGCATTGTCATGGAGCAACACAATTCCTTTACTGAGCATTCCTCTTCGTTTGTTTTGAATGGCACGCATTAGTTTTGTTAAAGTCTCACAATATCGTGCCGCATTAATGGTTTCACCTCGGGGAAGAAATTCAGTAAGCAAAATGCCTTTCCTATTGCAGAAGACAGTGCACATGATTTTTTGTGATGACATTGTCACTTTGAACTTTCGTTTTTTCGGAGAATGAATGTGTCTCCACTCCATTGATTGTTGTTTCGATTCTGGTGTGAAATGACATACCCAAGTTTCATCACCTGTCACAATTTGGTTTAAAAAGTTTTCTCCCTCATCACTGTACTCCGTGGGAAATGTTAGGGCACTACCAAGTCACTTTGTTTTGTGAGCATCAGTGATCATTTTTGGAACACAGTTTGCGACAATTCAAGCGGTCAGACACAATTTCGAACAAACTAGTACGTGAAATTTGTGGAAATGCCTCTGAAAGAGTTACCATTGTGAAGCGTCTGTTCTCATGAATTGCTTCATCAACTTTTCTTACCAAATCATCGGTGACAACAGAAGGCCGACCACTCCGAGTCTCGGTGTGGACATTTGTTCGACCTGCATTAAACATTCTTACCCACTTTCTCACCATTCCATTACTTATCGCATATTCACCTTAAACTTCTGTCACTTGATAAATTTCGGCCGGGTTAACATTCCTCGCGTTCAAAAATTTAATCGCGGCACGAATCTCACAGTCAGCGGGAGAACTAATTGTCATAAATATTTTGAATGTGCACAGCAAACTGAAAACACAACATAGAGCAACCAAAATGGCGACAATTGAAAGTCAGTGAACAAGAAAGACTAGTGCGCATGCGTGGGACGCCTACCACAGCGCTGCGACGGCACTGGAATGAAACGGTACTCAGTTTCCGAATACACTACGTAAACACGTATAACACTATTTTCATTTTCAAATTTTTTAAAATTGGACAGAAATAAGCCTTCTATATTTCAAATTGCATAATATATATTTCTATGATTGTTTTTAATGTAGCTCCTTTAACACAATGACATTCATGATTCATTTAAGGAGATTACAGTAAAGGCTTTCGTGGTCTTTACTGTATTTTACCATTAAGTAAATACGAGGTCGGATTTCTTTTAGAATTAGGTTTCTTAAAGCCTAGAAGTCCGTTGTATATTTCATTGTAATTTAGCGCACCCTTTTTTATCTGCTGGAATAGGAGTATTAATTGCATCTAAATATATATATATATATTTTTAATTGAAGATAAGTGTAGATTGACACTGTTGTATAAGGTGCTGAAATTCATCTCAGTTTTTAGTTATTGAATGGATATATTTGTTATGTATCATAATTCTGCATGAATACAGTATCATAATATGAGACTGTGCTAAAACAAACCTTTAAATAAAATATTCCATCTAAATTCTTTCTTTTGTACATATCATAGCAATATTTTGACATTTCTAGTAATCAAATAATTTTCACATTGTAATATATTTCCAGAATAAATTTCATGTACAGTGGAACTCTGTTATGAACAAATTATCTGAATAAATAATGCTTTGGGTAGCAAATGGTAGCTAGAGTTACAAACACTCAAGTCAGCAACGTTAAATTTTCAAAGGTTCTCCGAGGTAACCTGTGCCATATAATTATTATTCAGGAACTTCATTAAAACCATTTGAGTATTTTTTGTTGCTTAACTCTCATTAACATAGCCTGGCAGCAAGTGACTCACAAGAATTTGGCCAGGAGGAAATTATGGAGAGATTGGGTCCTATGCAGAAACGTAAGCTTTTGGGGGGTGGCTAGCTATATGCTAAACCCATGGACTGCGAAATTTACAATGAAGATATGGAAAAGCTACTGGAGGAAAAACAAAATTAACCTCACAAGAAAGAAGTACTACAACAAGTGATTGTGGTAGAAATGACTTCAAAAGAGGAGTGTAAAAAGAAAATCCTAGTTCTTGAATCTTCAGAATTGGGCAAAATGGATTAAGATGCATTGCTCTCACTCTGATAAAATAACATCATAAGTATTTTCAATGACAATACCTTGTCTCACTTGAGAAGCATTTTAAAATTTCGGCAGTAACAAATTGCATAAAACAAATTTAGAGTGAAATAGATACCCAATGTGTCAGGTAGCACATATACACAAAGACAGTTGCCTAATATTTTTATGTAAGTTAATTTCAAATCTAGTAATAACGGCTTCCTTTTCGTTGACTTATGTCATCCACTCTTCTTGACACAAATTCTGAAAATTGAAGTTTTTGTTTTGCTGTAATTAGTATTATGTTTTTTTGTTTCATATTTACTGATTTACCTTGAATTTGGATTGATTGTCTACATAAAATTCTGTTTTAAAATGTAAATATGCAGTCATCTGTAGTCTTGGAAGAAATTAATTAATTTTGCATTAATTCTTATGGAGGAAATCTTTTCAATTGTGGAACAGCTTTCAGGAACAAATTAAATTCATGAATTTAGGTTTCACTATGTATTTTGCAAAAAATAAATAAATAAAAAAACAATAATTTGAGCTTCATGCCATAAATTCACATGTCATAATATATTTATCAAAACAGCCATTTATTTAAAATAAAGAACAAGTATTAAATTAATGAAATAGTGAAGCTTTTCAATAATTTGATTTCATATCTGAATCAAATTACTCATTTGAAACACCTTACTGTACAAACATGCTTTTTTCTGCAGAATAAATATGCTTTGGTAAAATGAAAGGTTCAAGTTTTATACACAGTCCAGTCACATTAATGTGACCACCACGGACTTTCCATGTCAGAGTTAAATAACCAATCACAGAAGGCAGGTGGCAGCACAATGCAGTTGAGCGTATATAAAGGGTGTGTGAGGACTTCGGAAAACATTTCAATCGTTGGCGTAATGCAGAAACGAAGCGATTTATCCGACTTCCAAAAGGGCATGATCATTGGCTTTCGGGCCAAGAGTGGAAGCATTTCCGAAACGGCTGAGTTTGTGAACTGCTCGCGTGCCGCCGTGGTAAAAGTGTACCGTGCATGGCAAAATGGGACTGTCCAAAATCAGCGACGTGGCAAATGTGGTGCACCACGGGCCATAGATGACAGAGGCGAACGACGGTTGCGGAGATACGTTCGGGCAGATAGACGGGCTACCGTTGAGCAACTGACCACCAAAATGAACCAAGGGGCTACCAAAAGTGTCTCCCAAAGTACTATTCAGCGAACATTGCTGCGTCTGGGCCTCCGAAGCAGACGCCTGGTTCGTGCACCTATGCTGACTGCTGTTCATCGACGGCGAAGGCTAGAATTTGCACGCCAGTACAGCAGCTGGACGTCCACTGAGTGGTGACAGGTTGCGTTTTCGGATGAATCGCGTTTTATGCTCCATCGGACAGATGGACGTTGGCGTATAAGGCGTGAAACCTCTGAAAGGAACCACCCTGCAACCATTGCCGGAACGGTCCAAGCTGGAGGCGGGAGCATTATGGTCTGGGGAATGTTTTCCTGGCATTCTCTAGGTTCACTGATCATTGTGGAAGGCACAATGGATCAATACAAGTACGCATCTGTCCTTGCGGACCATGTTCACCCCTACATGCGCATTGTTTTTCCTCAGGATGATGGCATCTTCCAGCAGGACAATGCGAGGTGCCATACAGCTGCCAGTGTACGTGCGTGGTTCGAAGAGCACCAGGATGAGTTTACCGTCCTCCCCTGGCCAGCAAACTCACCTGACTTAAACCCAATCGAGCATCTGTGGGACCATCTCGATCGAGTTGTTCGCGCCATGGATCCTCAACCGCGTAATCTAGCGCAGCTGGCCACGGCATTAGAGTCGGCATGCCTCAACATCCCAGAGAACACCTTCAGGGGCCTATGTGACTCTCTTCCTGCACGTCTCGCAGCAGTCCGCTCTGCGAAAGGTGGTTATTCTGGCTTTTGACAGATGGTCACATTAATGTGACTGGACTGTGTATGTGGAGTGAAATATGTTTGGTTCTTATATGTATAAAATTAAATCACATTAGCATTTTTTTAACTGCTGCAGTGAGAGGGAATTTGGTTGAATTATCACAGTTGCCTTTCCAGTCATCATTATTCAGGTTGAAGATCATGATGCCGCCATAACCCTCTTCTTTCACCCATTGGCTCTAATGGTAAGAAAAGAAGTCATTAGTGGAATAAATAATTTCTTACAAATTTAGCACTTTGCAGCCATAGATCGAGCTATATTCAGCAAAGCACTTTTACAGTTTTATAAGAGTATTTACATATAAATATTAGAGATTCCGTTGAAAATCTTTTGACTTAATATAAGTAGAGTATTATTTTATAAAACAATGCTAATTAGTTGAACAAAATTTTTATGTTCTACATTTGTAATAAGTACTACTTGATGACGTTTGGTTTCATTAAATTCATAATCATGTTTAAATCATACAGATGAAAATACAAAAGACTAAAATAATCAGATGTGATTGAGAATATTGCATATCACATCCGCGCATCCTTTGAAAATTACATCACAGCAGTAACAACGATTAGATCATTAAAGTGCACAAACCTAGTGGGATTTTTTCATAACTCACGTAACGTTTTCTAACCTTTGGAAAGGCTGTTAAGGGGTTACTGGAAGATGAATCAGGAAATCTCCATCCAGCAGACTGTACTAATGCTTAAAGAAATTAATTTTGCTGATTGTTTTGAAGCTGAAGCTTGTGCACAACATACAGAGTAATAGGGCTAAGTCATGTGGATCATCAGTGCAGGTAAAAAATTTATTCTAAAGCAAAATTCTGAATATTGTAATACTAAGTTGCCTTACAATTGTTACCGAACATTTGCTAATGCACTCTAATGATAGGAGTTAAAAAAATTAAGAAGCATTTAAGTCCTACAGATGTATATTTTTATTTTAAAAAATCAGGGTTTGTATGGTCCTTAATAGGTTTTGTGGAATCGATTTTTAGTCCTTAAAAGTTTTTACTTTCGGCAAAAATCGGCAGCAGGTCCTTAATTTTAATCATCTGAAATTTCTGTCTGTCTGAAATCGCATTTTGGAGGGATATTTTTGGCGATTCACTGACAAATATGATTATAATTTGTCCCTATTTCTAATATAAACAGTGGGATAATCGAGTTTCTGGGCAAGAAGTGAAGAAACATTTCGAAGTCTCTTCATTTTTTTGTAGTGAAGAAGTCATAAACAACTTTTAGCTTTTGGGGATGCGAATTGGAGATTTTAAAATTTTTCGAAGATTTTTTTTAAACATTATAATATTGGTAAATTTCATCAAAATAATGAAATATTATATATTGAAATTCTAAATAAGAAATAATATTGAAATAAAAAATTTTAATTTTTTGTTGTCAATTTTATTAAGTGACGTTACTTTCCATTTTGGCGACTTCTACGATATGAAAAATAAACAAGGTAGTTAATACTATAAAGCACAATTTATGAAACAGTTCTGAGCAAAATCTAGGTAATTAGTTAAAAATGTCTTCTGTTTAATTTTTTTTATGGTAAGAGTTTTTTCCCCATGAATATTCAGGGTATGCATCAGTTTTCTCTATAAAATTAATTTTATGCTTTTCTTTTTTTTCCCTTTCCTTGTATGAAGTAAAGGAAGTATTGTAATCACGAAAAATTCCGGCTACCGTATTTCAATGAAAATATCCATTTTGACCACTATTGAATGCAATTTAACGATGTTTTGTGGGACATCTGTATGTAATAACAGACTAAAGGGCTCTTTTTTCCCAAATGGATTAAGAAGAGATTTTTTGGTGGTATCTGTACTTACCTATGTATGTCTGTATCTCGTATAACTCGAAAACGACTAGCCTAAGAACGTTGAAATTTTGTACATAAGACCGCTATAACATGTAGTTTTGCACTTCCTTTTCGGTTGCAGTTGGCCGCACCAAAAGTATGTATATGTATATATACACTTTGTTACTTGGTTGCGTGAGCTTAGTTTTTTTATTCATATATGTTGGTAAATTGTGCAGAAGGCGCACAACCAACACTGACCTTGGAGATCGTGCAGGGTGACTGGGTCACCCCAATCAGTTTTATTAAGAAAATGTGCTATAAATTTTATTGAAACCATTTGATCATAAAAAATAATTGCAATATTTCATTAAGAAACTATACTTCTTAACTTACGAAAACTTATTTTAATATTTAAGAAAAAATTTCATTTAAAATAATTACATACCTAATCAGGGATCAGAAGTTAACATACACTTCTGGTAAACATAGGAAGATTGAATTTTACATGAAAAATTATGACATGTTTTGCAAGAAATTGTAGTTTTATTGTCTTTGGACCTTGGACACATAGCACATCAGCCATTGTCGAGTTTTGGTTTCTTTGATGGGCGTTCTTCTTATCCACTAAAAGTGGCATTATTGATGCTTTCACGAAGCACTTAGGAAACATTGGCATATTTCTTCTTAGCTCTCTGTGGGGCTGTATAAGAGATATAGCCAAATTTTTTAGGAATTTTGTCATATTTTTATATTAAGGGTCTTTGTTGAAAATAAGGCAACTCGGGCATTTATTGTTGTGACGTTCAACATGCAGTAAACTATGACCATCGGTGAACTGTTGGTTTTTTGAGCTGTTCAATATAATGATGACATTTTATCAACTTTGTTTACACCACCTTTTGTTGCATTATGAAAGTGAATTATTTCTGGTTTCTTCGTTTCGTCACTGGCGTCATTGCGATGCATTGTAGATAACAAAACTTGATTTTGATTTGTTTGGCACATACAAAGTCACGTTCTTTTAGAAACCAGTATAGAATAATAAACTTTTCTAGTTTTTTTTTTTTTTTTCGATGAACTCTGTGGGATTTTCAGCCTTGTTTCTCTTCAGGGTTCCTACCATTGTTAGCTTCTTTGATAAAAGTTCTTTTGCTAGAGGATAACATGTATACCAATTAGCCATTGTTACGTTTGTGCCTGATCCAAGCAAAGGGGTGCACAGGCATTTTGTAATTTTAAATGGTGAATTTTCAACTCTAAAGGACCTCCAGCTGTTCTCCTGTGTATAACTCGATGTTACAGCTGTAAAAAGTTCTAGAATTTACTAAAGCAAGTATTTTGATTCCATGTTTTACTGCCCTTGAAATTTCTCTAATTTTTCATCGATAGTAACATATTCACCAATAATGCCCATTATTTGGCAATTCTCATTGTAATCGTCAAAAAATTCTCTCACAGCCGCCAGTTTGTCCAATTTTTTTCGAGCTTCACGATCGATCACATTATCTAACCGTAGACACCTGAGAAGAAAATTAAATCTTTTATATGACATTGTGTTCCGTAAAATTTCAATGCCTGATCCATCACTAGCCCACAAATATTGCGTATTTGTGCGTGACGATTTATGCAAACCGCCCTAAAAGTGCTCTAATTTTTCCTCATTTGTCTTTTTGGCATCCTGATCTCTGGTGTAATTTATCGATATTTTTTCAGTATAAATATTAGTTCACTCTACAATGAATCGTATTATTTTAGAATTCAAAAACAATTCCCAGCTTTCAGTTATGTTGCATGCAGTTCCTTTTAATTCTGGTAAATGAGTTATTATATTTTAAGAAGATGGTTTCACTTTTCGATTTGTTTTTCCTTTCTGCCAAACTGTCTTATTTTTGCTAATAAAAATACTTTTTACTAAATCAGGATTTCTGTCGTTTTCATCATTCTGCCCGAATTCATTTTCGCTGTCGTGAGAGCTATATATTTCTTCATCAGATTCATTTTCACTATCGTGATCAATTTCTTCTTCAGAAGACTCAACTTCATCTAATAGAGTTCTCAAACGTTCCATCTCTTTTTCGTATTCGGTAAATTTACATTTGTAAGCCATTATCTGTCGAATAATCCAACAGACGACAACGTAAAAAAATATCGAGGCAATGACGGTCACATGAACTATTGCTTCTCTCGCAGAAAAAATAATAATACACATTCCAGGGGGGAGTGTCAGACAGGAGGATACCAGAAGGATGATTCATTAACATGAAATATTTCTGGTCATGATTCTTGATTTTCGACGCATGCGGTGACTCTGTGCCCCACACAATTTTTTCCGGGTTAAAAGTGACTGAATTATGTTGTTCTTATCTTTCGGTTAAGGTTTTTATGCCTTTAGTTAATCTGCATGCGATAGTTGTAGAATTTTCAACAATTTAAAAATTGTTTAAGTGTGGCTAAGCCTATTTTTTTTCTTCTTTTTTTAAACTATAGCAGCCATATTTCTTTACATTTGAAACTTAGCAGAATACTGAATGAAGCCTATCTGCATCTTCAGTGTGTTTTTGCCAGTTGGGACCAAAAGGAAACTTTTAGATTTGTGCACCGAAAAATCTGCTTTCTTGCTTGCTGGCCGAATTGCTTGTTTGTGCTTACAAACCGTAATTTTAATTGTAAAATTTTTTTTAATTGATTTAAATGCATTTTGTGTTTTATGTCTTTGTGTATCTTTCAATTTTTAATGACGGTATTAGGTTATTATGTATTTTTGCCTTCCTGCGAAGTGAGAACTGAATTAATTGAATGAGAAATACACTCACTTCCAAAAGTTAAGCACAAAGAGGAAAATGCTAATTTCCGGAAGCCAATCAGAATTGAAGAGGATGCAATTCGGTGCAGAGGTAGATGGAATTATGCAAATATGTTAGATAACAGCCAATCGCGCTTTCATGTCAAGAAATATGCAAAAAAGGCAGTCTTGAAAGCCAGCTTTATGAAGGGTTACAGAAGTTGATTGTAAGTGCTAAGAAGTTGATTGTAAGGTGTTTAAAACTTTCGAACAATTTGTTTTCAAGACATACGTGTTTCTATGACTTCCAGAAGACGAATGGAAGATTCTGAGCACTGGCGTGCTGTGGGGCGAGCGCATTGAGGCAGAACAGTCGATCACAGACGTTGCTCTTTTCTTCGGCGTTCATCATTCTGTAATTTCACGTTTATGGAAACAATTTCAAACCATACAGACAGTTGTCCGAAGGCCCGTACCCGGTCGCCCAAGGGTTACAAACCTCGCGGAAGATCGATATATTGCTATTGTAGCCAAGCGGAATCGCAGAGCGACCTCCACACGTATGACATCTATAGTTACAGCGTCCATTGATATCACGATTACAGTGGTGCCAGGAACATGTGAATTTGGAATGTGTCTGACTAGGGCAATGTCATGTTTATTGATGAAGCAAGATTTGCTCTGGAGCCAGTTGACAAGCGTAAACAACGAACGCGCAGTCAGTCCCGAAACATCACCGAACATCACGCATTCCGAGGCGGAAGCATTATGGTGTGGGCAGGGATTTCATTAGGATATTGCACCGACCTGCACATCTTTAAGCGGGGTTCTTTGACGGTTGTCCGGTATCAAGATGAAGTCCTAAAACCCATTGTGAGGTTGTATACTGCAGCAGTTGGCTCTACTTTTGTTTTAATGGACGATAACGCACGTCCCCATAGAGCTGACATCGTCGATGACTACCTGGAGAGTGAAGGGATTGCAGCTATGGCGTGGCCAGCATATTCGCCCGACCTTAATCCCATTGAAAATCTTTGGGATGCTCTTGGCCGTCTTGTATCTTCACGTTTCCCACCTTATTGCCACCAGCCACTCTTATTGAGCTGAAAACTGCTCTACAAGAAGGATGGCGATTGCTTAATTCTGCAGTGGTTGACCACCTAATTGAAAGCATGGTCACAAGGTGTAAACTTTGTATACAGATGAGGGAGATCACATACCCTATTAATGTCCTTTTTTTTTTCCATTTAATGCTGTTTGTTTTCACTTTATACATAATTCTGTTCTCCAGTATGTCATTATCTGATACTTACAAAAATTTAAAATTGTTTTCATTTCTGTATATAATTATTGATTTTGTTTTATGCATAAATATATATGCTACTTTCTTGCCGAATTTTGTGTCAATCAAAGCAGTATTTGTTGATTTTTTTGCATTTTACATCTGCGTGCTTAACTTATGGAAGTGAGTGTATATTTCTAATGAAATTCGAGGAAATAAGTTTAAATGAAATGGAGATAAAAGTGTGTATAATTTAATATTCCTTACAAGGAAGTCATGTGGTGTATACATCAAGTTTTTTTTTTTTTTTTCAAAATATTTCTGGTGTTTTGCTGCTACAGGATTGGTAGGGGTAATTTCTCTTTAGTATTTTAGAATTGCAAACTTGGAAAGTTTAGAAGGATTTGAAGGCAAGATTTTTAGACCTATTATTCTAAAAGATTCCAGAAAAGTGTGACAAAATGAAAAATATCTTCATGACATTAACACTTAATGGATGTATTTTATAGAATGTTTGTGGCGAGTTTCTTACTTTTAGGAGAATTTTTGGAAGAACAATAAAAACATAATATTTGAATTTTTTATTTCTGATACTAGAAGTCTTTTTCTTAACATGCTTAACTTCCCTTCGTTTTCCCTACTTTCCACTAGACACAGGCATGGAAAATATCAAAAATGCTTCTAATCTTATCGCATGGACACACATTTACAGAAAGAAAATTTTCTAGCAATAAAGAAATTGGAAACTTACAATTTAAAAGATTCATCTTATATGCCTCAGTACATCATACACAGGACTGGTGCTAGGCATTTTTCCGCCTAATGCTATCTCTGTGGATCCTAAATTCTGCTGCCTAGTGCCTGCCTAAATTCTCCTCTCAGTGCTTTAATTCTAAAAGTTTTCCCATTTCTAGATTTTTTTTGCTTATTGTGTCACTACACGGGCTCTATAGCCAGCCCTTATCATATATCATTTCATTTTACAAAAGAAATAAAATTAGCAGCTTTTTCTATTTATTCTAAATGCATTTAGCTTTTTAGAATAACTGAAAGCTTAAAATAAATCCAAACATTCTAAAATGAAGAGGAAACATATTGAAGCAAGAAACTGGATGCATAAAGAGCAAGGAAATGGTTTTTCAAAGATGTGCAATTATTATGTAAATTAACCAGTTGTTTATAATTTCAGCCTTTACTATAATTTTCCCTTTTCATTTCCTCATCAGAATGCAAATTAGTTAGTTTTTAGAATGAGGTTTTTGCAATGTAAGACAGAGTGTGTTTCTAGCCTCCATTTGCACAATGCATTAGTTCCTTAGCCAGCTGTGATAATTTGTAATTATTCATCTTTACGTCATCGCTGCTGACATTTGAATTTGTTATGACAATGGAGTTACTGCAGAAGCTTAAATTAAAATTAAATTTTGTAGTCTTTGACTACTAGTCCATATTTTTAGTTTGAATTTGACTGTTCCTGTTTAATTACGTCACCACAAGCTGTAGTTGATTTTGTTTGCATAAGAATGTGCCTTTATGTTCTTTTTAATGAGAGGTTTATTTAAACCTTTATCTGATTTGTAAAGTTTATGCGAGTCAGTTTCCCTTAGAAAGTCCTCCACGAAGGCATTCCATCCCTTAGGCATAGCCCTGAAGACTTTGCCATAATCACATAAACCAAACCAAACCTTTTTCTGACTTTGTAGTTATTTTCAGAAACGGGGATAATTTGCTTCGTGTCTCTCAGGGGTTTAGGAACTCCTTTTACCAGAAGAAAAATCACATTGGTACATTGTCGAGAGCACACAAAAACTGATGGGAACATAAATTTGTGTAATTAAAACAAATTTCTAATTGTTATAAAAGATGCTTAAAGAGGTGGAGATTGGTATAAATTAGCCAAAATGTCTGGGAAGGCTTCAAATTAAAAAAGACGCATAAATATTTTGTTGTGTGCCATCTAGTTACGGATCTATTTTATTCTTGAGATAATGTTACAAAAGTGAAGTTCAGGCATAGATAATATCTTTAATTGAATTTATTCAGTTCCGATTTGCTGATAATGGTCCTTAAATGTAAATTTTATGTGCAGGAATGTGTACGAACCCTGGAAATCTGTAGCCTGGAAATCTATCTGTACTTCTATATAACAGCTTGGGCAGTCGAGTATGTCTACAATCATATGAATGGTTTTGTGAACAAAATACAAGCAAAATAATAACTTTTACTTAAAAACTAAACATTGTTTCTATATATTTCCCTATATGTCATTTTAATAATTATTTGCTTTTATGTCAGGAGGAGTGGCAGGTTCAGGGACAGCCTTGATTACCATTTTGCTATACTGCTGCTGCTGCTGCAAAGCTAGACTGTATCAGCGTGAGCGGAAATTTAAAATTGGAAAAATTGACCAGTTAGAAATCCACTAAGCCTTGGAGCGCTTTTTTTGTAGCTAATTAGAGGCGAAGAAGAAAATTGAACTATTAGATATACTTAATTTTAACTGAGTTTTATTTGGGGTGATCCAGGTGATGCAGTTTTGATAAATGTGGTTTTCTTACTTAATAAATTTAAATTTAAATCTTCTAACCACCATACTGGGATTTTGTAATGTCAGCCTTAAACAGTATTCAATGTGTTAGGTTATTCAATTATGGCAAAGCACACGAGGGCTATCTGCCTAAGGGGAGGGATGCCTTCGTGGAGGACTTTCTATGAATGTGTTAGGTGCCGCTTAACGTGATTACTTTTGTACATGACTTTTCCGATAACATTAAACAACGAGAAAAAAGTATTCTTCAAAATATCAACGGAATCTGAGTAATTAAATACAAATATGACTAGAAATGTATAAATACTTGCTTTCACAGCATTTTAATTTCATTAACAGTTGACTGTCTGGAATTCTTATATGAAAATTCATTTTTGAACTCTTAATAATGCTTCTGGAAATTATCTGTGCTCCTAATTTTAATGCTCAGAGGGTGTCAGTCAGCATTTGTAGGAAATTCACCGATTTCATCATCATCATCATCTTCAGAAAATTTATATTATGAGGTACTTGGATTTATTTCTGGAAGCGACACGCATATATTTTCTTCTGTCATTGGATCTACAGCTTGAGGTTTTTCATCAATAGCCATCGGAGAGTTAAAATTTCTTAAAATTCAAGTTAGTTGAGAGATGTTTCATGTGTATCATGTAATAGTTCAATTATCTCAGGAGTAATTATTATTTTTAACTTGAAGTATTTTATATTTTTGCATGTGTTTAATTATTGTGTAGAATTAACGTTTTGTTTATATTCACATTTCTTTTATGCTGGATGGCAATAAGAAGTTATTAGTCCAAAGGGATTTAGTCCCGAAGGACTATTACTTTCGTTTGGGCGTTTTGCGTTGTTTCACAAGAAACGGCGTATCACTTTTCAATTTAGTGCTTATGTTTCTTTGCTGGTTATTTATTTATTTATTTTGACGTAGCTTTCTCTTCAAAAATCGTCTGCTTGCGTTGCACGGGAAAATAAAAAGGAATTTTAATTACAGTTCTAAATAAATAGCCAAATAAATGTGAAATTCGTAACAATATTCTCTAAAACTTTAACGAATTTTTCATTAACAAACTCAAAGATTTCAAAGCCAGCAATACCAACGTTGTACAGAAAAACATCTTTATCTCCAGCGCGTGAGAGCGTGTACCGAAATTTTTAAAGATATGCACAATTTAAAATTATTTTGCAATATTGTTGTTGAACTGAATTTTATGGTTTAAGTGCGAAGAACATGGTATTTAACAAATAAAGGTAACACACAAAATGTTAAATAAACGTCCCTTTGGACGTAATTAAAATCTGAAACCTTTCAGAATTTTTCATGATTATTTTGTTTTCGAACTTTAATTCTATTGTTTATCTTATTTTGGGTAGTGGCTCATTTTGATCGCTAAACAATAAAATCAGTAAACTTAGCTGTTCGGTAGTGATTCTTACTGTTTCTAGATTGTAATTCAGTTTCAATATCGGTATTCAAAGGCCATAATCCCTTTTTATTTTATCATTTATTGAAAGGTTGACATTCTTAAAACAGTTCGTAATCGTCTTTACTGAGATGCGGTTTCAACACTTTAATGTTTCCTTAAATTCAAATTTATATGTTTGACGATTTAATCCCTTACTTGGCGACATTATTTAATGATCTCTTTACTTTATTTCAGCTTTATTTGGTGATTTTATCTTCTGTTTGGTGATATTAGTTTAAAAAATTTATTCTACAATATTAATTACATTAACCAACTTGTTGATCATATAAGCGATGTATATTCCATGTATTATACAAATGGGTGGGATTTCGGAGATTTGATAACAATATTCGAATGATAACATTAACTTTGGTTATGTTAAGTGTCGTATTCTGCACTAAGTAAGTAAATTTTGTGATTAAGTGTTACAGATAGCTGGTATAAAAATTTAGATTGGGAGGTAAGGCATTCATTTAAAGAGAATCAGTGATTTATCAAAAATATTAATTAAGCATACAAAGTTTTTCTGATCAAAAGAATAACTTGCAGTTTTCCCTGAATTTAAATTTGCATGAATGACTTTATTTTTTTCAGAAGTAACTTTGTTCAAAGTGGTAGGTAAGAAGTAAAAAAAATTCGAGGGGGAACTCATATTGGGCATGGCCGAGGTTTTTCTAACTTCAGATGTGGTATCTAACTTAACGAGGGGAAAAAAAATTGTTTCCTAGGGAACAGATATCGGGGATTGGTAAGGGGATCCAAGGGAAAGATATCAAGGGCCTGAAGTTTTCCAACTTCAAATATGTTTTTTAATATAACCTAACGAGGGAAAAAAATTCCCAAGGGAAAGATATCAAGGACTGGCAAATGAAGAGTAGGTTATTCATTCAGGAAAAATGGTTTAGCAGTAGAATTATCGGCAATAATTATTAGCAGTAGAATTATTAATTCCTCCTGTCTCAGTGACTTAGCAAGGGGAAAATTCATTATTCATCATTATTTTTCTAGCAGTAAATGGTAAGTGGCATTAAGAGGACAACGTTACCTGACGGGATGGCTTCCGTCCTAAGATGTCCAAAGAACAACAAACAGAATAATGCCATCCTGTGGAAGAGGGATATCCACCATCTACTCGCCACAGCCAAAGGTCAGAGCGGCAAATCAGTCGGGCATTTATTGAACACAAGTTAAAGTTACAGATTAGTAGTAAATAAGAACATTAGTACATAGTGCACTTAGTGCAGCATATGATTATAAAAAGTTACATAGAAAAGCTTAGCTATTAAAGGTGTTAAGAGGACAGAAAAAGATCCCCAAAAGACAGCAGCTACCTGATATCCTTATGGGATAGGATTTCTCTTTAAAAAAATAACATTTTGTACCTTTAGCCGTTTTCACCATTTTTTGCTTACGTCGTCAACTTTCCTTCATAAAGTAAAATTTAATTCGAGTTTTCTTATTTGTAATATATTTAGTATTGCGTTAAATTTTGCGTAGATATTTGTATTGCAAATGCGTTAGATTTAATATGTAGAGACATTAGGTTATTGTGAAGCAGGAGACATGAAAAATGAGCAATGCCTTCACCGGGACTCGAACCTGGACCTTTCGAATACGCGCCAATTGTGCTCCAAAGGCATACTGAAAGGAGGTAGAAAAAAAACATTATATACTCCCCCTTTTAAAAGGCAACTGGGGATCATGGGACCCAATCGCCAAATCATGATGGTGACAAATTATTGTCCTCATAGGGGCTATCTGTAGTCTTTAGGCTCTTAAAAAAAAAGCAAGAAATGTGAAAAATGTGCAATGCCCTCGCTGCGACTCGAACCCAGGACCTCTCGAATGCGCGTCGAGTATGTTTCCATTTACACCGCAAAAGCATGTGGAAAGGAGGAGAAAATACCTTATAAATGAATTACATTGGTTATGCATCACTAACTTAACACAAAGTACTGTTTTTCAAGCAAGCATTTGGGATCCGGGAACGAATTAATTCAATTTACGTTAATTGCTGTAGGAAAATTGTTTCAGTTTATGAATATTTTGTATGAAAAACTGTCTTCAAGAGTGAATTAAGTTTGTGAACTAATGTCTCACTTATTTCCAGATTTTAAGTTCTTTTCACGTATTATCAAACACAAGACGATCTATTTGTCGGACTGGCTGCTGTAATTGTTTTGAAGGGAAGAATATGTTACTAATTATCTTATTATTAGAATATGTTACAAATTTTTTTGCTATCTCTGAAAAATGCCAGCCTTTTAAAAAATCGTAAAGACTGATGCGATCGTTTTCAAAACACATAATAAATGGAATAAAAATGTATTATTTTCTTATGGTAATGTCAATTTATTAGCTGTTTTTAAAAATTCACAAATTTTAATCTGCTTTTTTGAAGTCATTTGTTCTGCAGTGTCAGCTGCAAAATCAGTCTAAATATCTCTGTTAACTAAAGTTTTTAATTATAATAATGGTTTTTAAAAAGAAAAAATTTGTAACCAGACTGGCTTAATGTAAGATCTCTAAATTTAGTCAAAATTGAAACTTATTGCTTACATTTTGACATGACATTTTACTTTACGACGTAAAATATAGTAATTCATAAAGGTAAAGAAAAAATGTTGCTTAAAAATCCCAAGTGACTGAAACTGGTGGCTGCGAAATGCTGTTTCTTTAAGTGAAAGTACATTAAATTCTATTGTAAAATTTTCTTACCTTGAAAGAAACACTCTGCTCGTTGTCGAAAGCAATCCATTCGTGTCCTAAATAAGCAAAAGGGACTTTTGTTGAAATGTCAAATATCTGAGTTGCTCCACGCTTCAAGAATTGACACACCTTTAAAACAGAATTTGAAATTTTACATTTAAAACACAAAATAAAAAATCAAAATAAGGAACACATATCTATATATATAAAGAATTACAAAGAGGGGGGGGGGAACATAATAATTAAAGAATTTAAAAATTTATTAAAATTTGTTTTCCATTTTTGAAATAATTTGATAATTAAGATATTTTATAATATTGATTAGTAAATTTACATTTGGAGTATGGAGATTGTTCAGAAATGGGAAAAAGATGAAACTGGATTCAAATGAATTGTATAGAGGGGTTTCAATTCCACTTGAAAATTTGGCATCTTTCTGTGGAATCAACGATTTTTACTGTTTAAATGTACTTTTCTTTAAAAATTTCATTAATTCAGCATTTAATAAATTACGAATTCTAGTTTTTGATTTACTATCTAAATTTTCTTCATATTTCTAATATATATATATGAAGGTTTGTTTTCTTCAACTCTTAACATCGCTTACCTCTACTTAAAAATCGCTGAGCCTATTAAAATTTTTTTTCCTGTCTCTGTTTTAAGACGTTCTTAAAGCGAGATATGGCTTTGTCATTGAAAATTATTTATGCTACTGTTTAGCCAAGATTCATAATGTTTTATGAACCTTTGCACTCTACCCCATTTTGTACAAATTTTGCAATCTTTATAAGGTATATCTCCCACATTCTTAGCGTTCCTTCGTGGTGTAATGGTCAGCACACTGAGCCGGTATTTCAGAGGTCCGTGGTTCGATTCCCGGCGAAGGCCTTGCATATTTTTCATGACTCCTGCTTCGAAATAAACCTAATGTCTCTACATCTTCTCTTCCGTTTCCTTCTAGAGACATTTCCTCCGCTGCATTAATAATACAGGGTGTTTATGATGTCCCGGACCCATTTTGATGTTTAATAACTCATGAAATAATGAAGATATAAACAGACTTATGGCATTTATTGATGGAATAACTTATATATTTTCCTTTTCAGGTTTGAATATCTTTACTTTTGTAAATATCGTCTGCACGTGTGGTTAATTTCAGATAATTTCATTTTCCAGTCTAAATATCTGTACTTTTCTAAATATCGTCTACGCATTAATTGCATTTTTCTCTCTTTTGATGTTGAGCGTGTCAGAGAGACATTTTTACACAATCCTAGAAGATCTGTTAGATCAGCGGCAAGAGAATTGGATATGCCAAATGCACGACCGACTCTTTGAGCCTTTCTTTTTTTACAGAAAAGACGGTCTCATCAGTCGTATACTTAGACATGCTGGAAAACTTCGTATTTCTACAACTAGAAGAGTTTCAGCCACATGTCTTTTTGCAACAAGATGGTGCACCACCTCATTGGGGTACCATCGTTCGTAGTTCTTTGAATGACCATTTTACAGGAAGAGGGATTGGGCGAGGAAGTCCAATTCCTTGGCCACCCAGATCACCTGATATAACGCCGCTGGACATTTTCCTTTGGGGATTTGTAAAGGACAAGTTTTACAGGATATGGTTATGGATATGGTAAGTGTGGTGGACACTCGTAAGGTTTACAGGAGGAGAATGTCGAACATTGATGACCTAAAAGCCAGAATTACAACCGCAATAGCCTCTGTGGATGCCGACATGCTTGCCGGTACCTGGCGTGAAATTGAATGTCGACTTGATATTCTCCGTGTGACGAAGGGGGCACACGTGGAAGTTCATTGACAAGGGTCATGAAACTTTTTGAGTCTATCTAATCATTTATGTTATTAATTTTAATCTATCTTTATTATTTTATGAGTTATTAAACATCAAAATGGGTCCGGGACTTTATAAACACCCTGTATTTTGGAGGATCCAGCTTACTTGTTAATATCTCGAGAAATCGATCGTATGTCATTCAAGATATTTTTCATTTTTAAAATTTGCTCATGAACCGATTTGCTCTTCGGGATCCAAGGCGTTTATGAAGTAAGGTTCCACTCTAAATATAAAATGGCAGTGGCGATTTTTTTGTTAAGCAAACATAAACGCCTTCTTTTCTGTTTCAAATAATTGGTAAAGAAACTTACCTGAGGATATGTGAGTTTGCCTTTGCCTAGTCCTGGTCCAGTTACGGGAGCGTCCAAGCCATGAAAATGAGGGCTTTTGAGGCGGTAAGTTCGGGCATGAGTGGGTACGCCAATCATGATCTTTTTCCGGGGCATACCACGTGCTTCCCAAAACCCAACAGCCCATGCCTATATAAGAGGATAAAAATTTATATGAACATTCATGTTTCCTTTAATTCGACTATTCAGCAAACACTTGACTTGCGTGTTAAGCATAGAGATGACATTAATTTAAAGTTCAGATTTAGAAAAGATATACAGCTTGAAGCAAGGCCGGTATCTATGCTTCCATGTAAGCATATTAGGTATCGCAGGGCCTTCTTACTGCTAATCGTTAACAAACTTCTATGTATGTAAAAAAAAATCGAATCAAAACATTGTACTGAGAAATAAATTCCTAGCAGATAGTGGTTTTTTTCCGAGATGACATTCCCCTGTTTGGTTTGAAACCTTAGGTGAATGCCGCTCTCCCGTATGAGTGTTGGGTGTCGGGAAAAGGTACAGGTAGAAGCTAGGCTAGCACATTTGTAGTACCATAGATGATTGGGATACCTAGCTAACTACTAAGTTTCCGCCCTAGTTTCGAATTCCGAAAGAGAACAGCCGAAGGGAAGGTCCGTAGGTCTCATCTTCTACGACCAACCTTTTGAGACGAATTCGCCTCGGCGTGTATCTTAAGTGCCTTTTAATGCACAGACACCATACGTTTACAAATATTCGTCCCGAGTCCTTTGATACTATTATCCCGTCCAGCATCACTAACCATTATCCCGTCTGGGTGGCGAATATCGATAACACAGGCTTGCAATTATCTTGTTCCAAGACATCAATAGTCCTATCACCGCCTGTAACACTCACATCTAACCTTCCCCAACAAAACGACCTCGTTAGAACCATAGCTGAGCTACGTCAGAGAACCCAGTACTGAGTTTATTTAGTAAGTGTTTGTTTAGATGTACTGCCAAGAAACTGCTCATGTCCCCCCCCCCCATGTTGGGACGGTGGATATCAATAATAGAATGGTGAACTTAAAATTTAAATTAATTAGATGCTAGAGACTATAATGCAAACCACTTAATAGGCGTTTGCTCAAAATTAAATACGTGTTTGACTTTCGCCACCAAAATGGCTAATGCCGAATAACTAATACTCAGAGCTGGGGGAGTCAATACCAAAAGATCTCTGTGGCTGATTAACATAAGCTATGCCATATAAGTATTACTATGAAAATACTTGAACCGTTGATTTAAATGCCCTGTCTGATTTGTTTAATCGATTATGGCAACTCGCACAAAGGCTGTCTTGCCTAAGGGGAGGGAAGCATTTTTGAGGGAATCTGCTTCATATCCTCAAAAATCTTTTTTTTCCCATCAATTTTCTTAATTAAATTTGTTCTTAGATTGTTTTATGGACTGAGTCATATTCTGAGAAGAAAGTGAATCTCTGTGATTTACAGCATGATTGAAACCATATTAAGAGCTTGTTTGAGGATGAGTGATTTTATCGCTGATGAGGGCTTGAAGCTAAGAGCCTGACATTGAACGGGAATCAGAAGCCCACGCATCCAGCACAATGAGCCCAGTTTGTAAGATTATTTAACATGTTACTTTTTACCAGGGGTGGATGAGGTTATCTGGCAATTTCCCGATGCGCCGGTGCTTGTGTTCCTGCTTTATTACCTAATATTGATTTAAAAAATGGTTGAAACATAAATTACACGTGTAGAATTCATGCGCGAAAAATGATAAACTCATAATAAATAAATAAAAAAAAAAATAGTGAAACACTAAAAAAAAAATCTAAAGAGAACTAATGTTAATCGAATTAACTTCTTAACCCGTCGTGATTATTTCGTCACAAATTCATAACTGTTGCATCCAGTTCTTTATCCCATTGCATAAAAGTAGCGAATTTTTATGTCGCACTACCTGGATAATTGATAAAATGTAATAAAGACGCTAGCACTTTTAAGCAAGTATGCAACTGTTCGCTAAAGTTAACACCGTCACATGGGGGTTCCGGCAACCTTGATGAAGGTTGCTTTCGTCATGATACCGAACTTCATAAGGGTGCCGGCACATTTGCGTCTTTATGTCAGGCACCATTGTGTCTTGACAAGCGATTACCAACTTGAAGAAATGCCAGCACTTTTGTGCAAGTTGATGATTGTTCGTTAAGCTTTGATGAGGAATGCTTTACTCATGACACTAAACTTCATAATGGTGCCGCCACATTTGTACCGTTATGCTGCAGAACCTTTGCGTCTGGGCGAATAATGTGTAACTTGGAAAAAAGGTACCGATACGTTTCAGCTGTTTTTACATTCTTTTAATTACTTAGTGTTCTAAGATTGCAAAGTAACGACAAGCTGATAACGCCTCTGAGATGGCTAGAATATCAGTTAGATTAAGTCAAATAACATTTTACACTTTCACCCAAGGTGAAATAGTTAGCATTTTGGTTATTTTAGTATTCTGTAGGCTGAATTTAATGTGGCTAGAAATTCGAGCAGTTTTAGCTTAGTCTCAGAGAGATTTCAACCTGGTATGTCTGTAAACAGCAACGATAAAACACCTCTACAATTAACAGATGGATGCATTATAAGATATTTTTATAATACATACAATTTTGAGAGTTTATCATATTGTTATCTACACAAAATTCATTTTTCGGAATGTTTTTTGTTACACTTAGTTGTTTTTGATTACCTTTTTTATTGACGTAAGTTATTATTTCTTTCACACTTTTCTCACTATATAATTCATTTAAGAGTGCTTTTAGAGTCATCATTTGTTACTGTTTTGTTTGGGAAAGTTTTCTCCTAAGCTCTTTTATCAGAGGAGAGTCTCTTATTGTGTACGACATTGGCTGAAGACGCTTACGTTTCACTTACGCACTTAACCTGGTATAGGAAGTCGGAGAGTTAGGAAGGAAAACATCCGTGGTTGGTAAAGGCTTGCTTGAGATAGAAATCCGTCTTTAATCTTTTTACTGTGACCTCTGGGAAGGTGTTGTAGGTGAAACGCCCAATTGGCGAATCCTCCCGTCTCCCTTGCTATAGACCAGTGAAGACCTGGTGCAGAAGGTGTTTCACTGCTTCCTCTACAATGGGTACCTCTATATCGATGTTGGAATTTTTCGTAACGTGCTTCACAAGAACATCAGCCCTTTCATTCCTAAGCTCTTTCATCAGCCCTTTCATTCCTAAGCTCTTTCATCAGCCCTTTCATCCAGCTAAGCTTGACTGATTGTTGGGACGCTATGGTACTGAGAAGGGCTTGATGTGAAGCGCTACGGTACCTTTCTCGTTAAGCCATTTGCTGAACGCTGACGCTGTCAGTGTTTACTAGTGAGAAATTTGGAATTGATCTGCTAACCCGTTATTCTAAGAGATCGATAAGTAAACGCACATTTTTTGTAACAATCACTGACCTTTTTTTCGAAATGGTTGGAAATATTATTGTTGTGTCGAACGTCTGTAAAGACAGTTCTAGATTGACATTTAAATAAATTTGTTTTAAAATACGGGCCTCATGAAAAGTAATCTCTGCCAGTAGTCCGCAATCTATTAGTCAGGTATTTGAAGAAATGTGCATAGAACATGACAGAAAACATTTAAAGATTCTTCTATATCAGCCTCAGACCTGTTTACGCGTAAATAAGAATATAATAAAAATTATGCGTGGAAACATATCACCGAACCGGGATTTACTGTATTCGAAAACTCGTGTATAGTTTGAGGATTGTGAAACATGATATGAAGGAAAAAAACTCTCGCTGAATAATTCCTGCGAAGATCACTTTGGATAAACCTTTTGCTGTATAAACCGAGAGAAAGATTTTAAAGTTCCTCAAAAGTTGGTCGATGGTACTCAGATATTTTAAAAATTTCAAATAAAGCTCGAGTCATTCAAAACATGTACTCTATAACAAGAGAAACTGTCTTACTTTTTATGGCATAGTAAAATAGCATATTTTGTTCATAAGTATATTATGTCATGACATTTCCAGTTTTATATAATTTCACGTTTTATATTATAATTATATAATTAGGCGTAACATTATTCTTTTTCTAATTTTAATTTTCTCTGATTAGCTTAGTATATAGTATATTCACACACACACACATATACAGTTAGTCACAAAAGTCTGCGTACAGACTAAATTTTAAATTAAAAAAAACACTTAAAGCATAGAAAAAATGTATTTTAATCATTGCATTTTTTTTCTTCTATTAGCTAAAATTGTAAGCTTAAATAAAAAGTAAATAATATAAGTGTAATACTTTTTACATTTTTTCAAAAATATATTTTGTCAAAAAAACTCAGAAATTCCCTCCAATAAAGTCTGTGTACACTTTAAAAAAAAGGCAAAACATAAGTTTTTTACATTACTTCAATACTTTGTAGGATATCCTTTATTCTTCAAAACAGCTTGCAGACGTCTGGGCATTGACTGAACTAGTTTTTCAGTGTAATCCAACGTAAATTTCGCCCATTTTTCCTGCAATTTACTAATTAGCTCATTTTGCGACGTAATATTGTGTTTTCGAATTCGTTTCTCCAATTTTGCCCACCAGTGTTCGATTGGATTGAAGTCTGGTGACTGTGGAGGAGTACGCAACTGTCTTGGAGTGTGATAGAGAGGATATTCCTTCACAATGTTAGCTGTATGTTTCGGGTCGTTGTCTTGTTGGAAAATAAAGGTATTAGAAAGGTTTGAATTTCGGGCACTGTCTCGTAGATTTTTCTTCAGAATATCCAGATAAACATACTTATCCATGACTTTATCAATAATGTGAAAATTTCCAACTCCTTTCGACGACATACACCCGCATACCATCACACCGCCAGCTCCATGCTTGACAGTTGCATTTAAATTTCTCAGATTCAATTCTGTTCCTGGTTTTCTTCATACAATAGGGTGGCCATTAACTTTAAATATTGTAAATTTACTTTCATCTGACCAAATTACATTGTTCCAGAAGTCCTGCGAAGAGTTTAAATATGTTTTGGCAAAAGCAATTCTTTTCTTTTTATTTGTCTCGGAAATGTATGGATTAGACCTAGGTTTGCGTCCATGGTAATTGGCTTTTTGCAGCACTTTTCGTACAGTTTCAGGAGAAATTTCCTTGTTGCTAGTTAAAAAAATGTCTTTTGTAATGCTTGCAGCAGAAAGTTTAGGGTTTTGTTTAATTCGTAAAAGAATTTTTCTTTCTTCTCTCTGCGTTAGCTTCTTCGGTCTCCCACATCTTGGTTTTACAGCAAGACTACCAGTGTCAAGATAGTTTTGAATAACTCTTTGCACAATAGAAAATGGTTTTACCAATATAACGAAGAGTTTCACCTTCATCTCTCAATTTGATAATTAGTAGTCTCGTAACTAAAGGAATTTCTTTATTGGTTGTCATTTTCGTCAAAGAAAATAGAAATAACAACTTCCAATCAACGTGAAATTGGCTTCGGAAGTCAATGACCTTGAAAGTGCAACCTTCTTTGCATTCTCAAGTTTGAAGTTTAAAAGTTAGGTAAGAAATCCCCCGCCTCCTTCGCGTTGTACGCAAACTTTATTGGCTTTGATTTCTGGCCACTTATCTTTTAAAAATTAGTGTGCATAAATTATTAGATATGAAAATATTACAGTTAAATAATTTCAAAGTCCCTTATTGAAACTAAATATTTTAAAAATAAAACTTTAAGAAACTATCCTTTTCGCACCTTAAAATTTGGATTTGATATTTCTTGATGTACGCAGACTTTATTGACTAACTGTATATATGCAATAAAAAGACATAGTAATGTTGATGGCGTAGGAAATTGGCAGCTGAGTCAGATTAAATATTCAATTTGATTTCAATTGACATCTGTGGCCACAATTCACTCGGATTCTAATCGTGTCTATTCAAGAATATTTACATTTATAGTAAAATTCCAAAAGTAAGTTTGCTGAGAATTTCAGATCTTATTTTGTGGAAAAAACTCGTCTGTTTCTGGTACAATTGATTAGAGCATAAAAATTACAAACTGTATTAAAATTTCTATAAGTTCATTAAAATATAAAAGTTTACTTACCACATTCAAAAAATAATTATATTTCTTTTCACTATTTCTTGAAAATAATGGACTGTGATGTGCTGTGAAAGGATAATCAGGATTGTACAGCTGGAAATCGTATGACATAACATTTACAAAATCGACAGTCCTGAAAATAAAAGTCATATAACTTGGTATATTATTTGGAATTTTTGAAATCAGTAAATTTTACGTATGCGTTGGTGGAGTAAAAGTTAGAAAATTTTATTTTCGCAAAGAATAAATATTCTTTGAATATAATTATTGAAATCATTACCCGGTTACTGCTGTGAGGAAAATCAACAAGCTGCTAATAATATAAAGAAGTTACATAACAAAATTGATTAAGAGTTTTCAATAGATATTTTTAGTATTAAAAATTATGACTTCTGGAGGTAATTGTGGGTCTTTTTCAAAATGTGGATGTTTTAATGGTATTCCTGTGGGCTATAATGAGCGTTTTCTTTATAACAATAATAATAATAATAAAAACAGCATTTCTGTAACACATAGGGTACTTTATGAACTATGTAAATATTGAATTATTAGGAAAAATCTGGGCTTTCACTATTAGTATACTATGAATATGCATTTTATAAAAAATCAAAGCTGATAGTTGCAAACACTAAGCACAATCCATATTGATGAGCTTCTTCCAACGTCGAGGGAATATCAGATGCTGTTTTTGTGGCGTTTCTATTTAGAAATGAGATGAGTGAGAAGAGAAAAATTCTGACAATTCTTCAATTACTTTGGCTCGACGATGAAAGCCTGTTTTTTCAGAGATACAGCTCTATGGTCAGATAATAATACAATCTGTGAATGCAAAGGCTGAGCTATGTCTACCTCGAGTAACTTCTGGCGCTCGCTTTGAGGTATTTGAAGTATTGAGCTCTGTCAAAGGAATCGAAATAAACTGTACCTCATGCCGTCTTCACGAATTTGGAGACAGACTGCTTTAGTTCCAAATGGTATAGTTTGACAGTGAGACTGGCGTCTTCCAGGAGCAGCTTTTTTACTACTGCGGAACATGAATCCAAACAAAGCACGGCATTACTTCACCCCGGCACAACATTAATTTGCTTCGGTTGATGCCTATTCATACTTACATTAGCGTTGGAGTTCTGCCTCCCATACCTTTGAAATTTCGTCGCTCCTGCTTGGATGGTTGAACTGGTTGCATCGGCCGTGCATAGGCGTCACCCAGCCTAAGAGGCCTGTTCTTTTCTTCTTAACTTCCATGCCATGTACCAATGGATTGCAATCAAGTAACGGTGCTGGTAACGATAAGTGAGATAGGATAGTAGAGACTAAGACGCTTTTGCATGCTGATTTGCGATGTAAGGCTTGCTCCACTTATTAAGCTTGGTCCCCAAAACGAGGTCGCGCGTGAGTTCGATCATAGTGGTGTTAAGTACTGCTTAAAAATTTTTAAAATTTAATGCAGTATGTATGATCCACAGCTGATTGCTATCCTGAATGAGGCTCATTTTTCAGCTTAATATCACGAAAACATGTGAAGCAATAGTTGCGTCACATTTTGTCCCTGAATCTTTATATACTACGAACATGTTGTCAACACGAGAAATCAGCTCAATAATGAAACGGATTCAAAGCTGTAAAACAGACACCTAATAAAAAATGCTTTGTTCAAGGATACACTAGATTTGAGTTAAACTTCATTGCATTTTTGTATTGCCTTAAATCCTCTTTTATAGATCAATATGACAAAACATTTGAGAACGTTCGAGTGAGAAAAAATGCTTTAAAGCCACCAGAACTTTTCTAATAAATCAATAAAAATAAAAATATAAATCTTACTTTGCTATTTCTGGTACATCGAAAGAAGTGTCAATTATTGCTACATGAGCAGGAACTGCACAGCTGATGACGAATTTTTTCTTAGTGCTCTCAACCACAAACTTCAGCTCCTAAAATTGTTTGTAATTTTTTTAATGGAAAGCAGAAATAAACATTTTTTAAATAAAAGTAAGAAGCCAATAGTTCCAAACTACTATCTTAAAATTACTTAAACCACTATCCGACCTCAAAAAAAGCTTTTAATCTTTTGAGCAAAATGCTTTGTTTAAGGTAATGAGCATTTTTAGGTTTTGACTTGTTTTAGCCATTTAAACTAAATTGTATGATGACATTATTGTTCAGAGCAACAGTGCCACTGTATCCGCGAATGAAATTAATGAAGGAAAGAAGCGTTGTATTAAACTGGAATTTTATCAACTTAGTGATAGAGCTATGTGATATACAAGGTGTTTCTAAATGAATATCGGGGTTTGAACGCTTTGTAGGATTTCTTACGTAAAACTTAAAATCATAATTAATACATGAAATGAAAGAGCAACTCAAACAGTTCTGTTTGTTGGTACGCGCATTTGCCAGAAAGCGCTAGCAGCAAAAGTGGCGACTAGTGAATAGAAATGTTTTTGTGTTCTGCATTTTACAAAGACCGAATCTGTAGTTCTGCACACGGAATCTGTAGTACTGTACAGCGTGCGTTCCGAATTAAATTCAAATATCATCCCTCAAGTGTTAATAACATCCTTAGATCCGTACAGGATGACCAAGGTTTAGTGAAGAGAGTGTTGAGCGAGTGAGAGAGTCTTTCCCGCGTAGTCTGAAGAACCTGTAGGGGGGGGCGGGGTTTATGATAGATCGTGTGTATGTGCCTCCACTACCAGCTGACCTAAGAAACAAGATTGAGGCAGCTGTTGCAACAAATGCACCACAAACACTAATCAACGTTTGGGAAGAACTGAGCTATCGCCTTGATGTGACGAAAGGTTACCACACTGAACACTTGTAAAAGCTTGTAGGTATAACTGTTTGAGTTGCTTATTCATTTCATGTATTAATTGTAATTTTAAGTTTTACGTAATAAATACTACAAAGCGTTAAAACCCGGATATTCATTTAGAAACACTCTGTATATGATCATAAAATCAAAGTAGCAGAATATTTTTATGGACCATCTGTGGTACATAGTCGGGTTATCTTCAATATCGCATTTTATAGCCTGGTGCTGCAATGCGTGCTAGAATTCAATCAAGCTTTGGGCCTCATGTTTTACTGCGAAAGATAAATCCTACACTTCTTTGACGGAGCATTCTAAATTTTGGGCACTGCAACATGGCGGCAGCCGGTGTTTCAACTGTCTGAAAAGTGTTCATTACAGGATATGTCCACGAAGCGAATAGGCAATGGAAATAACTTGATGGGATGTAGACATTCCTGGGCAAACCGAACTGTATGCGTCCGGGCATTACCCTTCTGAAATATCGATCAAGAATAGTAGCACATCATCCTTATATCGCTGGCCCATCAGTGTGCCACAAATGTTGAATATCATAGGCTTTGCTTGCAATGAAGGAAATGCGTTGCTCTATAAAGAGGTTGAGAATGCGCCACAGAAAGTGGATTTTACGTCTAGATAAAATGATCATCTGTCCCTAAACCGAAGGTTACTCATCGCCAGCTTATATTGCACAGGGCTGACACCCTGGAACCACGATGGCTGATACTTCTGCGGCGCACCACACAGAGATAAGTAAATTGTTTGTGCGGTCCCTGCAATTCACTGCTCCCAGCCTTTACGATGTGTCTCACGACATGTTTTTGACATCGCAGAGACACAACTTCAGGACTAGTGTAGGAGATTTCAACGTTCTTTACCGTGTCTGTCGTCAAAGTCTCTCCATTTCAGGAGGGGTGACGAACCAATCATCTGATTTTTCCTCTGATATCGTTCCAGAGATAACGAATCAGAAGATATAAAATGCTACTGTAAAATTAAGGAGGCGTAGCTAATTCGGTTTGAAGATTTTCGCCACCGGAATAACATCAGAAGAACGCTCAAGAACTGTCGACTAGAGAGACCTGCAATGCTCTTGATCTCTCATATAGAGAGACCTTCATTAGCAGACTCCTCACACTACGAGGACTATAATTCATTGAAATACCTATCTATGCTATTTATGATTTATATATATGTGTGTAAAGAGCTTCATGTAATTGTATTAAATGTGTTTTGAGTTTCAAATGCAGTAAGAATTACGTAACCTCTCAACATTATCTAATCATTATAAGGAGTCAGATACGCTACCTGAGTCAGATACCAACCTTCAACTCAGGGTAACCTGACTGTCACTCCCACAGCAGTGACCCAAAACAGCCCCCACTTCGATGCTAAAGGTAGCATAAGTTAAGGACGCTGATATGGTAGATTCACTTCCGTGAGATGCCTGGAAATGGTTCGGGGGAAAATAAGTGCCACTGCATGTGCTTGTGTAGTGGATCGGATCATTGTATAATCTATATTCATGATTCATTGATACTTTCTATTGATGATGTTCCTCAAGGTCAATAGACAAACAAGATTAAGCTCATTCCAATGCAAGGGAGTAGGGAAGAATTTGCTTTTGATCAGACTAGGAGTTAGTGGCGTCATACGAGAGCAACTGAATTACATTGTAGAGACATTAGGTTATTTCGAAGAAGGAGACATGAAAAATGAGCAGCGCCTTCGCCGGGAATCGAACCACGGACCTCTCGGTTACGCGTCGAGCATGCAGACCACTACACCACGAAGACATGCGAAGAAGGCGGGAGAAATACCTTATATACTCCCCCTTTTAAAGGGCGACTGGGGTTTTGGGGACCCAATCGCCAAATCGCGGTGGTGGAGAATCATCATCCACCACCTTTTTTAGTTCGGGCGCCAGTGTAGAGACATTAGGTTATTTCGAAGCAGGAGAAATGAAAAATATGCATTGCCTTCGCCGAAGATCGAACCACGGACCTCTGAAATACCGGCTCAGTGTGCTGCCCATTACACCACGAAGGCACGCTAAGAATGTGGGAGATATACCTTATATACTCCCCTTTTTAAAGGGCGACTAGGGTTTTAGGGGACCTAGTCGCCAAATCCTGGGTGTGGAGAGTCATCATCCACAACCCTTTTAGTTCGGGCTCCAGTGTAGAGACATTAGGTTATTTCGAAGAAGGAGACATGAAAAATGAGCAACGCCTTCGCCGGGAATCGAACCACGGACCTCTCGGTTACGCGTCGAGCATGCAGACCACTACACCACGAAGGCATGCGAAGAAGGCGGGAGAAATACCTTATAACATTTCTAAACTTCCTATTGTATAAACTACTTCTTTCTGTTTCGTATACTTGAAAATAAAGAATTTGATACTTAGCTTAATCCTCTGTTTCGTACATTTGAAAATAAAGACTTTGTTACTTAGCTTAATCCTAAACACTGGAAACGAAAATTGAACAAAAAGTCTGTATTTCTACCGTACAGTACTATATACATACCATTATTAGTCCAAAGGGGCTTTGTGCCTGAAGGACTATTGTTTGTATCGGAGAACATATGTTCATTTCAATGGGGGCCTGGAAAGTCTCCTATCCCAATCTACATTGCATTTATTTTTCGAACATTGACGTCGATGGTGAGGAATTGACATAATAATAGCATGGAAGCAATGATGAACGTCGGAATATGAAGTAATAGCATTATTTTAAGGTTGTGAAGTCTATTCGTTCATACCTTTTTTATTAATTCATCTTTTCATACAAAAGAAGCAGTAGAGGCCGATGGTATAGTGAGTTAGGATCAAGGCAAGGTGTTAAGAGACACCGTTTCGGTCGATAAGAGCGGGCGTCCTCCTGAGGCGGTGACATTGCTGAGACTGAAATGGAGGATAGCTGCGCAGCTTGCGTCACGTGATCACAGGTGCGACATCTGATTGGATCGGTGATAGCTGGAAGCTGATAGGCTGAAGAGGGTCACATGCAAGCAGTGATTTTACATATTATCTATCTTAGTTAAGGTTTAAGTATAAAGAAGTTATAATTTTTTATTTAAGGCTTAAAGTGAATTAAAGTTATATTTTAGGGTTTGCGTTCCATCTAGCTATGACAAAGTCTTGGGGTGTACTAGTCATGACTTTGTCAGGACGGCGTGTTCGGTGCATATTCTTGGAAAACATCTTGAACTCCTTAAATCCTGATCTGGAACAGGGAGCTGAATGCAGCTATGTTCTGTGGTAGAATACTGTGATTAAGTTGGAGAATAACTGCACTTGAAAGGGATGTAAAATCCTCTTTTATTAAATCACAATTATGTACAACCACTTCCCAACTCGGAAAGGATACAGAAAGTAGAGACCGCACTTGGGTCTAACAATGAACAATCAAATAAATTTAAACTAAAACTAATTAGAAATTAAATAGTCGTTGCTCACAGAGCTATGAACGCGAGGTTGGCCTCTAAACAAAATGCTGCGTAGCAAGATTTACTAATACTGACGCACTTGAAATTACTTCGATAAGCAATCACGTACAAGCGCTATGGCTTAGAATTTAAATGCTAGCTAGTCAGGCGAACGTCGAATAGAGTGACCGTGGTCTGAGACTAAAAGCTCTCTCACACTGAGAGGTTTCTACCTCCGGTTTAAATATAACTTGGCTTCACTTCAAATTAGCATAAAGCTGAAAACGCGCGCTTATTCTAACGGGAAGTTGAAAATGAGAACAGATAGTAAAGTATAAATTAAAATAAAACTTTGTTAGTTTAACTAAAACCTGACATTTGCTTCTGTGGATAATAGCAAAATAGTGCACATATTACTATGAACTTCAGTTTCTTGATTGCTTTGTGGATAACTGGGACACAATGTGCAAAATGCTACAGACACACATAATGAGGTGTGCAAACTGCTAAGGACACGAAGTTATGATGTATCGAAGTGGACAAGTGTTTACGTGAACAATGAACTTCACAAAAATGTACTTCGAATTTATCAAAAGTTAACATCGAATTCAGTTTATATGAACATAGAATAGTCTACACAACATCATAAACTTTGGGCTATGAACTACCTGAACTGATGTGACTGGCCTACTCTGCGGATAACTGCAACAATAGTACGGACACACATCATTAGGTGTGCAACTGATAAGAACACGAAGTTATGACGTATTGAAATAGACATAGGTTTAGAGACTGCTTAATATATAATATTAAATTCCACTCTCCACAGTACAGATCCTATCCATGACAATGTAATGATTAATTGATTGTATTTTTTTTTCATACGTATTAATATGTAACAATTATTGTAATGATGTAGAACCTTAGGTCGGACGTCCATGCGACGGCGTTTCGGTCACTAACCAGTATACTGTCTGGGCGGCATAATATAAATATACTACTCAAAAAAAAAAAAAAAAAAGACGCACCAAGAAGGAATCATCCAATTGCTTTGAAATTTTATGTGCATAAATGTTCTGACCAAATATGCAAATGATTAAAATTTGGTGTCCAATGAATGAATAATGCGATCTCCAGCGCATCGGAACTGCGCATCCATCAGATGTATATAATGAGCTTTTCTTGAACTGTTGTTAAAAATGTCTGTTGCATTGCGATTTAGGATATCTTTCAACAACTGAAAAAATGCCTCGCGGCAGGTTTCGAGCTCATTACGAGCAACTGTCAGAGTTTGAAAGAGATCGAATCATTGGATTGAAAGTGTCAGGTTGGGAAATCGGAGAATCTCTCGTCATGTGAGTCGAAGCGATGCGGCGATTAGAAGATGCTGGCAAGAATGGGTGAACAATGCCAGATTTCAGTGTCATGATGGTAGCGGTCGACCTAGGGCCACAACAGATCGGCAGGACAGAGTGATTGTCAGATCAGCTGTCACAGCGCCTGATTCATCGCTATTAACCATTAGGCGTGCGACCCGCGCACGAATGTCCACCATAACCATTCACAGACGACTGTTATAGCGAAATCTACGCTCATGCCAACCGTTATGCCACCTGCCATTCACGTCTGCATACTGTCGAGCCAGATTACAGCGGTGCTTGGCTCAATCAGGTTGGAATGATGCTGACTGGGGACGTATAATCTTTAGCGACGAATCCCGCTTTCAACTGTGTCGTGAAGACGTCTCCAGACACGTCTTCGATGATGTGTCGTGACGATCATCGAAGACGCGTTTGGAGACGCCCAGAGCAGGGTGCCGATCTTGCTTTCACTACTGCACGCCACACAGGCCCCCAAACAAGAGTTGTGGTCTGGGGTGCTATTTCCCTTGACAGCTGGACCCTTTTGGCCGTTATTAGAGGCACATGCATAGCACAGCGGTACATCGACGACATTCTGAGACCTGTTTTGCTACCGTTTCTTTTGCAGTACCCTGGCCTTAGTTTTCAGCAAGATAGTGCCAGACCACATAACGGCGCGTGTTGCTATGAAGTGACTTACAACTTATCAAACACTTCTTTGGCCAGCCAGATCTTTCTCCCATCGAGCATGTCTGAGATATGATGGGAAGGCGACTGCATCTACCAGGGAATGCTGATGACTTAGCCCGACAATTGGAGCAAATTTGGCAAGAAATACCGCAGGAGACTCTCCAGGAGCTTTATCAATCTATGGCACGCCGTGTGGCAGTTTGCATCCAGGCTAGAGGTTGGCAACACCTTATTGAGTTCTTTATTTTGTAACTATGAAATAAATCATTTAATTTTTCTGACATTTTAATCATTTTCTATTCTGTACATAATCTTCCTGGTCAACAATTTTTGTCTCCATCGGACAACTCCTTCTTGGTGCGTCGATTTTTTTGTTATAGAGTGTATAATGCTTTACATAAAGCTGAATGCTGTATATTAAAATTTCTTTATGTAAAGAAACTTTACATGGAGGAACACTGCATAGAGTAACTTTACACTTCATTAACGAACTTCACATAAATGAAATGTTAAAAGTGTATAAAAGCATTCTATTTTAAAGCTCATAGTAGCTTTCATTCGCAGTTTAGCGATAATCAAGACAATCATCGCCACAAGAAGCATATTAATATCATTTTTAGAAAGCATCTATTTCAAATAAAAGTGCAGGCCTATAATAAATAGTTACTTCTAGAGATGATAAAAACAATATGCTAAAATTCGTAAAATAATAATAATTCAGGGCTGACAAGTTTTCTTTCACGGTGGCAAATTCACGGAGAAAAACAGCTGGAAGAAATAAGTTTTTTTCCCGTTGGAAGGAGAAGAAGAAACTAATTTTATCTTACTTCAAATTTTCTATTATTCTACACTCACGTTTGTGAAAATTGCAACACCATGAAGGACTTACGCGAGTGAGCTGAAATTTTCAGGAAATGCAAAGTAGCGCATGATATGCAAATGATTAGAATTGCAAATCCGTAGCGCATGCGTATGCTGAGCAGCGCCCTCTGAACGGCTGATGGATCCGAATAAATAGACGGCTGTAGCGAGGCGTGTATGGTTATCGGTGGTTATCTGCTAGTGGTAAACGTTAACTCAATCTGTACTTATGCCTCGTCGACGAAAGAGAGCGAGATTTGAACAACTTACAGAGTTTGAACGAAGGAGAATCATCGGCCTTCGTGAAGCTGGATTGTCGTATCGTGCAGTAGCCTCTCGTGTGCAGCGTAACAGCAGCACAGTGATGCGCGTTTGGAAGCAGTGGACGGACGAGTGTCGGACAACTCGGAAATCCGGGAGTGGACCCCGAAATGTGACGTCAGCTCGCGATGATAGACACCTGGTCCGCATGGCGCGGACGGACCGTACAGCTTCCTCTAGACAATTGGCAGCACTGTGGTCAATAGCTACAGGTGTTTCATTGTGTGCTTCATCAATTCGTAGACGTCTGCTGCAGTGTGGACTGCGCGCACGGACTCCTTTATACAGGATCCCCCTAACGCACGACCATCGCCGCCTGCGGCTACAATGGGCCAATCAGCATAGAGACTGGCGTGCTGATTGGCAGCATGTCGTGTTTTCTGACGAATCCCGCTTTAATTTGTGGTACCATGATGGCCGCATTCGTGTCAGACGCTATGCCGGTGAACGCCACCTTCCGGAGTGCATTATCGAACGCCACAGTGGACGAACACCCGGAGTTATGGTCTGGGGCGCCATAGCATATCATAGACGATCTCAATTGCTACGAATTGTGGGCAATCTGAACAGCAACCGGTATATCCGTGAAGTTCTACAGCCCGAAGCTGTTCCCTTCCTTCAAAGCTTGCCAGGCGCTGTATTTCAACAGGACAATGCCCGCCCTCATACTGCTCGGATTGTTAAATCCTTCTTTGCAGCGCAGCAGGTACAGCTTCTTCCTTGGCCTGCGTGTTCCCCGGATATGTCGCCAATTGAACATGTGTGGGATGTCATTGGTCGGCGTCTTGCTCGTGATCCTCGTCCTGTTGCGTCTGCAGACGAACTTTGGGTACGCGTACAAACGATATGGAATGCTCTTCCTCAGTCAGACATTCAAACTTTGTTTGACTCCATGCCACGTGGTGTAGCAGCACTTATTGCGGCGCGTGGTGGCCACACAAAATACTGATTCTGATCTCTTGTTCTTGTTTGTTTGCTTTGAACATTTAATCATTTATTTGTACCACTACCACTCAACTGTGTATTAAATTGCATTCAATTATGACGATTCCTTCTTGGTGTTGCAATTTTCACAAACGTGAGTGTATCTATATTTTATTATAATCATAATCAGTTAAAAAAAAACAGAATTCCAGGGCCGTCGTTAACTAAGGATAACTCAAACGTTGGCTATTGAATCAGAGAATAGTGCTTATGTTTATATATTTAAATGTTCATTAAGTCTTAGTTTCATTGAATAATAATTTTGAAAGTATCGGACAGCCAGTCTGCTAAAGATAATGGTAAAACAGAGAAAAAAATTCCGATTCGTAAAATTAAGTATTTAATATACTTGCTTTCAAAAGAAGGACAAAATAAAATCTCTCTAGAGGATTGGCTCCATTCCACGCCGGGAACTCCCAGTCGAAGTCCACACCATCAAATTTGTATTTATCCAGAAAATGGAGTAACGAAAATATGAACCTGAAATTAAATATATTTATTTACTTATTACTTATCACTAATATACCGTATTTCCTCGCATATTTGTCGCCCTAACGTTTTAACTGTAGGTTTTGAAAATTAAAAAAATATTCGCATATTTTCCTCTTTCTCTGTTGTATGGATCTAGTTTTTTTTCTGAGGGTTTTGATTATTTTTTTATTGAGTGCATTTAGTTTGTATTTGCATTTTAGTATAGCATTTCGTCCATTTTATTTTTCCTTGCATGTATTATTTGAAACGCAGTTTGTGCGCAGTATTCATTAAGCTATGCGGACGTGGCAGGTTTCTCACACAGTTAATGTGTTCGATTTTTCGAACTCTGGATCTGTTTTGGCCTCTTCTCCCTCTTTCCTCCAATGTCTCTTTTGGGAACTGCAATGCAGAGTAATTCATGTGAGGTGCCCCTTGGGCTTTGCAAGGTAACTGAGCCATACGCATCGCGCTTTGCGAAACATATTCGGCTTATTTACCGTCAGATATCTGCTCAATGACTGGCAGATATTGTAATGTTGATATTACTATGTATTCTTATTGAAATGCAGATTTCTTTAAAAGAATAACATTATGATAGTTACCGGTAGTTTATTTATGATTACTTTCTATTTGTTATGCTCTTACTGTAACCACGTTATTCGGAAATTAAATGACTCGCATAATTTTTCCTTCTCGATTTCAGATGATAAAATTTGTTAAAGAAAGGGTCATCCCTTGAAGCAGTGCATTATATTCAGAGCTTAAATTAAACCAAAGGCCGAATGAGCTATTTCTTATTTTTGTGTGAAATTTTAATTCCTGCCAAAACCCCAAATAAGTCAAGGCCCAGTAGTTTATTTTAATATTTAATTATTTACTATTTATTTAGTAACTTATTAAATTTTTATTTATCTATTTACATTTTATTAATTTTTTAATTATTCTAATCATTCATTATTTAATTTTAATAATTAGGTATATAATTGTTTAATTATTTTACTAGTCATTTTATTTATTTATTTTAGTTATTATTTATTTATTTATTTATTTTTATTCTTCTTTCCTGACAGTCTTCCATAGGGCTCCGACACTTATAATTTTAGAAATTAAGCCCTGACTAAAGCAGAATATTTTTCTATTTCCGAAGAAGACGAATCCCGTGCATTTTTTCCTATAAGGGTTGGTAGAGTTCTTCTACAAACCCAGGGCCAATATGAAGTTGAATCCAGTCTGATTCCAATGCTTTTAATTTTTTTTTTCTAATATGAAAGGTAGCTATTAAAACTAATATAGCTCCAGAACATTTTCATTTATGATATCCCTAATTTTGATCGTATGCAGATAGATTGATGATTGAAGAGATAATTGCCGAATTGTTTTGAAAAGCTCTGTCTAAGAGCATCTCAATACATACTTCACTATGCATCTCAGCGGCGCATTATTTATAGTTGAACTCATATACGTATATACAGTTGTAATGAAAGTGACACGAAAATGACGTGAAAGAGAGGTTTATTAGCGCTTTTGGACTAACAAGTGTATGACTACACTAACACTGTATCAGGAATGCTAAGGATATGCTACTGTTAAAACTTTTATAATTTTATTGTTGAATTTTATGCGGTATAAGTGCCAAGAAATTGATGTTTAATAAGCTAAAAAGACATAAAATGTTATATAGGTCACCTTGTTAAGAAAATTGAACATTAATATGATGAACTGAGAAAAAGACTGAAAAACAAATAGGATATATAGCAAACTCAAACACTTTATCTTGAATTCTAAAGATATGCTACTTTTACTTTCCAAACATTTGTAATTTTACCGTTGAATTTAATGTGATGCGAAGAAAGTGATGTTTAATAATAAAGTTAAAAAGATAAGAAAAGTTGTATAAGTATCGGTTACGTGCAAAAGTTCTATCCGTTTGTGATAGGCCGATGGGGAAAAGGTATTCTGATGTAATAGATGGTACTCCAAGAGTTGAAACGAGTTCTCATGTTATCGGGAGAACATTACAGAAACAGCAAACAGTATGTGTGGAATAATGGCTCGTAAATGGATAAAGTGTTATGCCTATCAGATGGAGACTAATAAAGAGTACATCAGACACTGTTTACTGTTTGAGTTCGACAAGGGCAGTACTGCGGCCTTGGTCTGCTGCAGCCTTAGGCAAGTATATCGTGAGGATGCAATTGACGAAAACGCACATTGTCGCTGGTTTCGAAAATTCAGGGATGCGACAGAAGATGTCAAGACCAATCACAGTCTCGGCGTCCATCAGCATTTTCCGAAGAGTGTCTGGACTAGCAATAGGTCCGCATCCAAAAGTAAAGGAATCAGCCAAAACCTTCTAGGTACACAAAACACCAGTGGAAAGAAGTCTCATGGTACTGGGTTTCACGACAAAGTTCGATATCAACTGAGTGCAACTCATGGAAAGGGGGGGATCATCCTTGCTTTCCCGGTGCAAAAATGACCACTTTTGACACGGATTGCTACAAGAGACGGGAAGTGGCTTATGTACTGGAATGGGAAGCGTCGCAAGACAGTGTGCCAAGTTTTTGAACTGCCTCCATCAACGTCCAAACAAGAATTTCATCCCAAGATGGTGTTGTTGAGTGTATGGTGGATTGTGAAAATAATAATTCATTAGGAGGTCATGGAACCTAATCATACCATCAATAAAACCATTGCCTGTAGCTGGACAGACTGCGAGAATCATCATGGTCGAAACTCTAAAAATTTATCATCCAACATGATAAAGTTAAACGACATACGACGCGATGACACGTCAGAAATTATTAGACTTTGGTTGTAAGATTTTACTTCCCTCTCAATATTCGCCTGTCTTGGTCCCCACAGGCTTCCATCTTTTACGCGCTCTGCAAACCTCCTTCTCTGGGAAAATCATTGTTGATACTGAGGCTATAAAAATTGTCTTACCACAACTTCAAACTGGAGTTCTTCAACTCCAACCTGAGAAGTTTTATTGGCGTGGGATTCATCTTCTACCGGAAAGATGGCAAGAGGTCATTGACGATGATTGGTCCGAGGTCTGGTGTGAGTTTAAGTTCAGCTTCTTGTTGTTCAGGTTGTTTGCACTTCCATATGCACACCAAAAACGAGTAGGACTTTTGCACGTATCGGGACAAATCGTTACTTTCGGGACAGACCTTGTACGTACGTATGAATGTATCTCGTGTAACTATAAAATGAATAGACGTAGAACGTTGAAATTCTGTATAGGGACTGCTTACTATGATATTTAGTTGTCCACATCCCTTTTTCTTTGCAGTCGGTAGCACCAAACATACGCACACACTTGTATACAGTGCCTCACAAAAATGATCGACCGCTAAATTTTTTTTTAGGTAATAGGAGAAAAACTTTGGAATAAAATAATAAAGAATATTTTCACTTTGAACACATATTTTCTTAGCTCTCTCTTTTCACTAAGTAAATTTGCACAAATTAAATATTAAATTTAAAAAGTAGCCTTTTAGGTTGAAATGGAAAAAGAAGATATCACAAAATTAATCGGACATTTTCATAATTCCTAATTAAAATCCTCTGCAATAAATAAAGAACGAAATTATGTGGAATTAATTTGGATAAAGAAGCTAGGCAAAAATCTTAACATTTGCTTTTATAATTCGAAAATTCTTTTTAGAAAATATTCTTTTTTTTATGTTTTCTTGCAATGGCTCGGTCATTAAAAAAACATCGTTAGAAACTCGCAGATTAGTTATTGATTTGCATCAAAAGAAAGGGAAGCCTATTAGAAAAATTACCTATTTACTTAATTTAAGTAATTTTACAATTTTTGATATTATTAAGCGTTATAAGAAACAGAATCGTGTTCAAAACAAAAGAAGATCTGGAAGATTTTCTTCGCATATCTGATCGAATGAGACTGTTTATCCTAAGGAATATTAAAAAAAGTTCAAGCCTGAGTGTTCCTAAACTTGTTGTGAATTATATGGAATATGTGTAAATCCAGAAACTGCAAGAAGAGTAATGCGAGTAATCATAAGCGAGCAGCAGAAAAATTTTATGTCAGGAAAAAAAAAATTCTACTCGCTTTTGCAAAATCGATGAAACAAAAGACACCCGACTATTGGAAAAAAGTGTTGTTAGCGGATGAAAGCAAAGTTAACATCTTTGTTTCGGTTCAGATGGACGAATGCTGGTGTGGAGAAAATCCAAAAAAGATTTCGGAAGCAAAACTTAGAACTAAGGGTTAAGCACGGCGGAGGAAGAATTATGGTTACGGGGATCTATGGCACATTCCGGTGTTGTTAACAGAGTTTATAGATGGTATTATGGATCAGTATAAGTGCCTTGACATCTTCGAGAGAAATTTAGCATCGTCAGCACAAAAACTTAACATACAAATTACATTTAAATTCTGCCAGGACAATGATCCAAAGTAACTGCGCACAGTCTTAGACACTGGCTGTTATATAAGTGTCCAAAAATAATTAAAGCGCTGCCTCAATCGCCAGATCTTAATACTGTTGAACATATCTGGCAGCAACTAAAATCGAAAATTCGAAAACAGAGCATACCTTTGTCGCAGCAAGTGAAAGCATTCATTCAAGAGGAGTAGCATAAAGTAAGTCCAAAACTAACAAGAAAAGTTGTGGAGTCAATGCCCAAAAAATTAAATGAAGTGATAAAGTGTAAATGTAATCTCACAAAATATTAAGAGGCAAAAACAATGTAAGTTTTTGTCATTTTTGGCTGTTACTAAATTAATATTTTTCGTCTTTGAACAAACAATATTGATCTTTGAATTTAATTGTCATCTTTTCGAAAAGTCATTTACCATAAAAAAAGTTGAATTTATATACAATCAAAATAAAGTCCTTTCTTTTCGTTTTAATTTATTTTAGTTTTTATGTTCATTAAAGAATGCAAAAGTTGTCCGATCATTTTTGTGAGCCACAGTATATACATTCCCACCCTGTTACCCGGCTCGATTTGCTCAGTATTTTTATTCTTATATGTTGGTAAATGGTAAATTTTTTGCCTTAAAAGTGATTGAGTGATTGAACTATGTTGTTCTTATTATCCGGTTAAAGATTTTATGCCTTTAGTTAATCTGTATGCTATAGTTGTAAAATTAAAAAAATTAACTTTCAATATTGTGCATCGAAAATTTGGTCTTCCTGGCCGTTGGCCAAATTGCTTGTTTTTGCATTGAAATTCTAATTTAATTGTAAAACTTGTATTACTTAAAACTTGTGTATTTGGTGTTTTAGATTTTTCTGTATTTTACTATTTTAATGACTATATATTTTGAATTTTCATGTATTTTTGCCTTGACACGAAGTGCGAACTGAATTGATTGAATGAGAAATATATATCTAAAATGGAATTCGAGGAAATAAGTTTAAATGAATTGCAGGAAAAATATAATTTAATAGACCGTACAAGGAAATCATGTAGTGTCCACATCAGATATTTTAGACAGAGTTCGATTAATCGAAAGTTGACTATATTTTGAATTTTTAGTTCAGTTGTTTATCGTGCTCTTTCATGTTTCTAACTTTAATGCTTTTAGAGGATTGTTGCATATTTTGTGTTGCCAGTAGATCACAGATCGTATCTCAAAGAAAAACATTCCAATGTCTAAAATGCAAAACAAGCAAATAGTCGTAAGTATCGCAATTTATGTAAAATTTTTCTTAAAAGCATGGACTTTGGTTAAAAATTTTTAGCTTTTGTCTGAGGTTCTGAAATATGCATTTTTAATTTACTTTTTTTCCTTCCTAATTTTACAACTTATTAGTGCGCTTATTTTAACTTTTTTCCCCCCACCAGAGCTGTTATTTATTTCAATCACAACTTTTTTATCCGTATCACCTTTCATATAAAAGTATGTTGCCACCCAATGCTACCGCCATGCATTATTTTTATAGAATAGTGAATAAAAAATGTATGGCAACGCTTATAGACTATTTTCAAATATTTCGTGAATTGGCTGTCGAATTTTAGGTGGCGTAAGTGAGAAGAAAGTGATATTTAATAACAAAATTAAAAAAACGGAAAGAGTTGTGTTAGCATGAGTGAATGCAGAAGCAAAGTGAAAATGGCGACCTCAGCAAGATCATAAAATGCATTAGCAAACTCTCTCAGTTGTACTCTCTATGTATATATACACACATATATATGTGTGCGTAAAATAAAATAAAATAAAAAATACGTGTGAAATTCACCCCATATTCAATTCAGAATAAACTACGAGAAAAACAAACAAGGGGAAAAAAAAAGGCAAACTACAAGAAATAGGGGGAGGGGCAAAATATGCTAAAACCAAAAATTAAAATTAAATTTACGTCTTTCGCTTCATCGTCATCAGGGTATTGGTGCAATAAAAGAAGTAAATAAATAAAACAGCCTGTTTCTGAACCGACAAAGACACAAAGTATGAAATTCAGACTTTAACTATAATCTTAGAAAAACAGTTAAAGCAATTTGCGTGTTTATTAGTGCAACTCCTACAGGCCGAAGGAAGCAGTACTAATTATTCATCTTTGCGCTAGAGAATGCAGGTAAGAAATCGCTAGAGAGGAAGTTACAGCCACAGAATTCTACATACTTTTCTCTCCCATGGCTCGTCATCACCATCTTCGAGAATCTTCCATTCGATTTTCCGCCGACAGACAACATTACTTTCATCTTCGAATTTTTCTTCTTGAGATTAGTCGTCCTGTTGAAGCACTCCAGATCATGCATCGTCTTAGGTAATAAGAAGTCGTAGCGAACCTCAGCAAAACCCACGATCAAATGAGTACAAAGGGATGTATCGATGTCTTCTGGTTGAAGACGTCCGCTTTCGTTTCTTTCAGCTCGGTAATAGCACACTGTTTGCTGGCTGCTTGCTTTGTCCTCTGAATCAGCAAAGGAAGAAAATCGTACAGCAAATATAAGTAGGAAGTTGTTAGTCATAAAGTCAATTTTAATTAAACAACTAACTTTCTAAAAGTGTAAAGGTCCTCTCAGTCAAATTAGTATGCTAAATTCTACCGTCAACAAGCTGTTTTATCAAGGTTGCAGTTCTAGTTACATGCTTAGGTGACCTTGTAGTGTTAGACTAAGGATTCCCAATCTTTTCTTACATCTACTCTTATTAAAGGATTGATTTTCTTCATCGACCCCTTTACAGATAATTTACTAGCAGAAAATTGGGTGAAATTTTGTATTGCATCTTACAAAGGGCTTCGCGAGACAAAATGTTTGGGAACCGCTGATCTAGGCTAGGGATTCCCAACCTTTTCTTTCATCGACCTGTTTAAAATAATGGTTTTCTTCATCGATCCCCTTAAAATTTTTTCTATAATTTACACTGCTGGGGGGGGACACAAAAAAGTATTTTGACAAAAAATCGGACTTCTTCTGAAATGACATGCCAGTTTTTTTCCATATTTTGATTCTATGACTCAAATTATGCCTTTTATACTGTTATAAAGAAAACTAATGAAATGGAACAGGTATATGGTTTGCATTATCATCAAGAATTAAAAAATGATACAGTTCATGATTATATGCTCGGGACCAAAATTACTTGCGACAGATGCAAGCGATGCAATCTCGCCGAAATTTCAGTAACTAAAAAAATTCACCTTTTATGTGACGCTGTCTGCAGTAAAGGTATTTTGATAGGGAGGAAGACGAACCAGTCTTTCTATCAGCTATTCCACTACTGCGCATTAACTCTATTTCTATTCTGTTTGAATATATAGGATATCTAGTGCTAACTTTTAACAGAAATAGAAAGGAAAAAAAGAAAAGATCAGAAATTAAATTCCTTATCATTTTATCTCAAATGAGATTTCAAAATAATGAAAAGTTAGGCCATTTCTCAACAAAAAGTTTAACTTTTACATTTCTAGGGAGTGAGCTCTGTATGCAGAACAGCTTTTCCCTAATAATAATAAAAATAATGCCAAAACTGTACCATTTCCCTATTATAACGCATTAGAGATTTTTCATCTGAAATCAGTGCCAAAAACTGAATTTAAACAAACTTAAATGCTACTGATATAATCTTTTACATCTGACATTCTTCAGATGGATGCCCGTAACTTTCTTCTGAAATGAAAATAATATTCCCATTCCCAAAACTGTACCTCCTTTTAAAAGAAAGCTTCGTGATACATGAATTGCCATAGAACTGTTTAAATTTTGAAAACTATAAATACCGAATTTACTCGTGTATCCCGCCTTTCTTTTCATTAATTTTATCGTACGAAAATCGAGAGGGGAAAATTATGCGAATAATTTAATTTCAGAAGGAACAGGTTACAGTAGGAACATTACAAATGAAAAGTAGTCATGAATAAACTACCGGTAACTATTCACAGTATTATTGATTAAGAGAACCTACATTCCAATAACATTATATAGCAATAGTAACATTACAATATCTAATAAGATATCTTCATTTCCATTACCCTGGAACTGGAATCTCGTCCGTTTTTATTGTTGTTTTACTGCTGCTCCCTAGGCCTCAAACCATTCAATGTTGCTAGAACTGCTGTCTGTGTCGCTATCGTCATCATTATCAATGTTTTCGTCACCTTTCAATTTGTTCCAATCTGTTTGCCTCGTCCTTGTCGTGCAATGATCTTCGGAACCGTAAAGAACACTATATATTCCCCTTTTCTTGATGCTCTTCATTATATTTACTTTATGAATTAAAAGCCATGCATATAAAATCCCCGAGGAAATTAGTTAGTAAGATGAAAACAGTCACTAAGAGGGCGAATCTATTTTAAAATTTGGGGGAAATCCCTTTCTGAATGCCTTGAGGAAGGAGAAAAAATACGTGAATATTTAAAAAGGTGGGGCAAAAATATGCTCGTAAATTTAGCAATTTTTATTATCGTGGATATTGAGAGTCGTATCAATAAAAGACTTTCAAAATAAATAAATAAAATGTGCAAGTTTCTTTCAAGTTAACCTCTAGGAAAGAAAGCAAAAGAAAAGAAAAGTGGTTTTAAACAGTGTTGTGCATTTGAAGTTAGATGTCATACATTTAAATCTAGGCTTTTTATTCTAAATATACTTTCGGTAAGATTAGAATTTTTTTTTTGTTCCTTTTTAACTATGGTTGTTTTGTTCTTTATTTTGTATTAAGTGCTAACTTTCTTTATCTCTATACTTTGAGGGTTATGCTCCTCCTTTTTACATTATTCTTATCCCCAGTCTTGAAATATGATCCTGACAAACTGACCCTCACTTCGAATGGTTACAGCTTATTTTAAATACTTTTCCCCAATGTAGAATTCATTCTTTCCATAAACGAATCGATTCAAAGCATGACCTTCGAAAGGGCGTATGGGGCCTGAAATAGGTAGCGTTAGTGCAACTGAATACAAAAAACTTTTATACAATACAATGGTGATACACACCTAAAGCCGTTTCTGAAGTCGTAGGATGTGGTTGAAAGGTGGCAACGTCCTCGGGTCGCTATTGCTTTAAAAAGCTGAGTTTGAACTATTTTGTAATTAATGATTTAGAATGATTTGCGTGTAAATGGGAAAACATCGAATATAAACGGAAGATATTTCAGAACGGATATTTGAATCCTTTATTTTTTATGACGATATCTATTAGCTTACATACATCAAACTGTGCCGCCCAACCGAAGTAATGGTTAGTGACTCTGACTGCCGTACCGAAGGCCTCGGGTTCGAGCACCGGAGAATGCATGGAAGTTTGTAAACGTATAGTGTCTGTGCAGCATAGGGGCACTTTAAATACTCGACGAGAAGACAATCCTCTTGAGAGGTTGATGGTAGGGGAAGAGGAGTGGGAGACCCTCAGACCCGTCCCCACCGGGGTGTGTTCCTACAAAATTGGTCGTGAAATTAAGCAAAGTCGTACTGTCACCTGTATAGTGCTCAAGGCGCAAAGTTAACGACAGGCGCAATCTTGCACTCCTTACCACGATGAATTTCGTAGGCTTATTCTGGTGTTACTGTTAGGCAAGCGAGATAAGTCGCAACCACATCAAACTGTAACCGTGTATACAATAGTCTTTACCCGGCCTTTTAGCATCGGCAATCTTTTTTTTTTTTTATTTTTTTTTTTTTTTTTTTTTTTTTTTTTTGCGAGTGAAAATCAACCAAAATGTGTATATTAAGAGGACTTTTCGGTTTCATGGTATTTAATTTTAAAGCAGTCCTTTTTAGTGAATAATAAAATAAATTTTATAGAGAAAATTGCTACAATAAGCTTTAAACATAAAATTATAATTTTAATTATTATAAAAACAAACATAACTGAATAAACTTAATTTTTCTCTTAGCTATCAGTGTCTCCCCATATGCTGAACGTGTGACATCAATTTTGTCAAGTCAGGCTTACAGTTATTCGTATTCAGACGAATACAAGCATCTAAATTTTCGGTAACCAAATTGCTGTCGTCCTTACTCGAAATAAATTTCAAGGGTGAAAATATTTGCTCTCATTTATAAGCTGAGCCGAATGTGGACAAAATGGGCAAGGCATTTTTTAGAATTACGGTTTAGAGCTGTCAATCTTGTCGGTTTTTCCTTGAAATTATGTTATAATTTTTTATTTTTGAAAAATAAAAATGCATATTCTTTACTATAGCTTTGTAATCAAAGAAAAATGTCATTATTATTATTATTCATTTTCTGTTTAATTTTTTATGTAAGCTTCAAGTGTTCATTTCATATTTATGTTTTATAATTTTTATATATTATCTAACAATTAATTTTGGGCGAGTCATAGATCGTCGATGCCTGGTTTAGCGCAGACTTATACTTGTAAAGATTATTTTAATTTTCTAACAATTATTTTTAATTTTGTAACCCTTTCCTTTAAATTCTTGTTTCCTACCTACAACTCCCTGCCAGAATGATATTTCAGTATCGCGTTTTATGTGAATGAAGTAGCACCGAAATTTAACGGGAAGTTCAGTCACTTTCGTAGAAGAGCTCTGTCGCTGTTGAGCAAGAACTGAAACGAAGTGAAGTAAACTGAGTGAACCTCATGAACTGACCAGAGTCAGTAGTGAAAACGAGAATGGAGGGAAAGCAGCCATGATTGCTGCCTACGTGACTGAATCGAAGGAAAGCAGCCATATTTGTTGCTTACATGTTACGTGTTCTATAATTTTAATAATTTAATAGTTTTATATGATTCTATCATTTAAGTTATGTTGTAACTGCTAATAAAGTAAGTTTGTGTTGTGAAACGAAGTTTATCATTTTTCGACTGGATTAGTACCATTTTAACCTGGATTACTTTCCATTTTTAGAGGGCTTCAATCAAACCTCCCACCATGAATAAGACAAAAGGGTAAGTTTACCCTTTCGACAATATTTTATTGATCTTCTAAAAGCTCGGAAGTTCTCAGTAAAGCGTGTTGTGCCTTTGGACCACGTCGTTGCTTTAAGCTTATCTTACTACATTCGGCGTAGTCTTAGATGCCTGTTAGTATTCGCCGGTGAGCTTTACTTACGGGCAACTCACTGAGTTATTTTTGTAGAGCTTCGGCTAAGTTTAACTAGTTGTTACTTATTAAACCAAAGGAGAAATTTGCCCAGGAGGGCTATTAATTTCGTTTTGGCATTTTGCGTGGGGTTCACTATAAACGACGTTTCAATTTTCAAATTGTTGTCACGAAATATTAGAGCCCTGCATTATATTTAAAGAAATTAAATTATGAAGAATCTGTATGAATGTATGTATGTTTCTCGCACTGTGAAAAAACAACGATACCTAAAGACATAGAGAAGTAGATGATAGATTCAGTATTATTCAGGTTGATATAGGTCCCGTTTCCTACTTCTGAAGGGAAAACGCATTGCCTTACCTGTACTGATCGATTCATATGTTGGATAGAAGTTATTCCTTTAGCAAATGTGACAGCTGAAACAGTAGCTCGAGAATATTTTTATCACTGCATTTTGCGCTTTGAATGCCATACTGTATAATCACTGATCAAGGTAGTGAGTTTTGATCCAAAATTTTTAGAAACATTGTTATTTGTGAATTTAAAGTATGCACAACAACGGCATATCATCCACAACGTAATGGAAAAATTGAAAGGATCCATCGAACTTTAAAGACTGCAATCAGAGCACACAATTCTATTAAATGCACTCAAAGCTTATCAACAGTTTTGTTAGGGTTAAGATTGGCTTTATGTGGCGATACAAATTATACCATCGCACATATGGTTTAAGGAAAACCTGTCAGGTTACCTGGAGAATTTTTTGACAAAACAAAAGATATCTTGGATACCGAGATGTTTTCTAAAGAACTACAGAAACAAATGGAACTGTTAAAACCATTAGAAACTCTCCGACATCCTTCTCAAAATGTTTTTGTCCATAAGGACTTGCATCATTGTACACATGTCTTCGTACGTGTTGATAGAATTCGAAAACGATTAGAACCTCCTTATGATGGGAACCCTTTCCGGTTACAGATTAAAACCAACCTATTTGCTGTTCACTGATGGAATGCTCCGTATCATATTCAGTCGGATAGTGCACAAACGTTGCCCAATAAAAATCTGACTGCACATCATCAACCTGAAAAACAACAATCAGATTTGCTGGACACAGATATTCATACAAATACTAGACGCTGTGGTAGACATGTGAGGTTTCCAGCATATTACAAAGATTAATTACGTACTGTTCATTATGGTTATTGCATATTAATTTCAGATATTTTTTATATTTATATAGATATAGTTCCTTTTCACATTTATATACATTGCCGTGTAAACTTAAATTTTTGTTATTGGTATTGTTACGAATTTCACATTTATTTGGCTATTTATTTAGAATTGTAATTAAAATTCCTTTTTATTTCCCCGTGCAACGCAGACGATTTTTGAAGAGAAAGCTACATCGAAAAAAAAATAGCAATAAAAATAAAAGAGCGCGCGCATTTAATGCTTAATAAATAAATATCTCGTAATTACTGTTGCCATCCAGAAAAATCTAGAAATATCGTGATTGTTCTACTGATAATTTAAAAGCTTATAAAAGCCGAGGTGAAACACCTCATCTCAGTTTAATTGCCAGCACTTCCACCACTCTTCTGAGAACTGTAAACTCCAGCCTAGATGCGTAAAATGTGCAGGTGCACATAAAACTGTTGATTGTAAAATGAAACGTACTGATAATCCTGTATGCTGTAACTGCCTAAGTCCGGGTCATACAGCGAACTACAAGGGATGCCCGAAGTTTCCGGTGTTCCGGTCCAATTCTACAGGCAATCAGGCTACTGGAAAAAACTCCACAAATGCCAGCACTGCAACCAAGCGATCTGGTGTTATACCTGGGGTGAGCTACGCTAGTGCCATGAAGGGAGGCGCAGCGGGTCAATCAACAGTAACTGAGGACACTTCTGCTACTATTATAAAGAAAAAACAATCTGATATGGACTCTAATTTTAATACTAATTCAAATTCTAATATTGTAAAGAAAAATGTTAAAGGTAAAAATACTGGTGGTGTTAATTCAAACTCTTTTAAAGAACTGTTTGACCTAGTTAAAGAAATTTTTGATGTGTTTAAAGGCACATCTATTGCTAATATTTTGTCAAAAATTTCTGCCAAGCTGCCCGAGCTACAACAAGCCGAGCATGCTATTGATAAATTGTTTATTGTTTTTGAAATGTTTGAAGAAATTTTCAGTTCTAATTCTAGTCAAGTATGAATAATAATGTGTATAATTTTGTAAATATAATTAGTTGGAACGCAAATGGGTTGTCTCGTAAGCTCAATGAGCTGCGGGATTTTATGAATAAGTACAATCCCGAGTTAATGTTCCTACAAGAACACAAGCTTGGCCCTACATCTCCAATCTATGTTGCTAACTACTGTACATATCGCACCAGCAGAGATGTGAACTCGTCACGTGCAACAGGTGGTGGAATTGCACTTCTAATTAAACGCTGCATCTCTCATTATCACATAACATTACCACAGCTTTTAGCCATAGAGGCCACAGCTATTTCCATCACAACAAACACAGGCACAACATACCCATTCGTCTCCACCTATATTCCACCAACGAAACCTGTGGCTGCTGTAGAAGCAGACCTCAAAGTGCTACTAACACTTGGAACACATATTATTTTGGGTGGAGATTTGAACGCACAACACTGCGCATGGAACTGCTATACAACTAACGCTTTAGGCAAATTAATTTATAATTTAGTCGGCAAAGTCGGCTTTAGCATAGCAGCTCCAAAAACCCCAACACGGTATACTGTTGGTTCAACGGTGATCTTGGATTTCTTCCTTCTCCGAAATACCAGCGCTCCGCTGGATATTTCGGTTTTGGATGAGCTATCCTCAGATCATAACCCGGTTAAAATCATACTTGATATCAGCAGTTATACCTCAACATACAAAAGAGCCTTTCGTACTAACTGGCATGAATTTGCCAAAGCTCTAAACAACATTCAATACACGATTCCAACGGTACAAGAGAGGGATGACATTGACAGTTTAGTTAGTGAATTCACTAATCAGATACAAAAAGCATTTGAACAATCTAGGACTGAAATCAAGACCAACAAGCAATATCGTCCAAGGGAAATCAGACTGCTGGTGCGAGAAAGAAACGCTGCCAGACGACAGTTTCAACGTACACGCCATCCTGATGATAAAAGGAAGTTAAATCGCCTATGTGAAGCTGTCAAGTCTCTTACTAATGTACATGCACAACACAGCTGGACCAGATACCTTGAATCCCTTTCTGTGGAGGATAATTCTCTGTGGAAAGCGGTGAAAAGGTATACAAAATGCCACACATTCATTCCGCCCCTTAAAGGCCCGCAAAGAATCCACTACACTGAAACTGAGAAAGCAGAACTTTTAGCTACGCATCTGGAATCTCAGTTTTGCACTAACAACATTGGTGACACAAACACGGATCACTTCATTTCTAGTTTTCACAACAACTACACAACAAGTCCCTACACAGACAACATCATCACAGTCATGCCGTCGGAGGTCTCTGGATATATCAAGAGATTGAAGAAAAACAAGAGCCCTGGATATGATGGAATAACCAATTGCATGATTAAACATTTTCCTCCTAAAACCATATGCTACCTAACGAAGATCATCAATATTATTCTGAAGATGCAACATTTCCCGAAGACCTGGAAGCTTGCCAAAGTGGTTCCACTTCTTAAACCCAATGAGCCTGCTACAGAACCAGCATCATATCGACCAATAAGTCTACTGTCTACGCTAAGCAAAGTGGTGGAAGCAGTTATTCTTAAAAAAGTCAATGAGCATCTGGAGCAGAACAACTCAATTATTCCCTACCAATTCGGCTTCCGTAGTAAGCATTCTACAACTCATCAGCTTTATCGGGTTGTTGAAATGATCACTGGTGGATTTCAATGGAAAAGAGTCACAGGAGGAGTCTTTCTAGACGTCGCTAAGGCCTTCGACCGTGTATGGCTAGATGTCCTTATATACAAATTACACTGTTTGGGTTTCCCAGGCTACATCATTAACATGATTAAATCCTACCTAACCGGTAAACACTTTGTCGTTCACGTATTAGGCACACATTCAACACCGAGACCCATTAAGGCTGGAGTCCCCCAGGGGTCTCTTTTGGGCCCCACATTATTCGACATATACTTCAACGACATCCCCACCACACCTGACACGGCACTCGCAATGTATGCTGATGACACTGCGATCCTCACACAAAGTGCATTTATTGGTTCAGCAATTCAACGATTACAAAACCACTTACAATTACTAGGGACTTGGCTAGTGAAGTAGAAAATCAAGATAAACGTTGATAAAACGGCAGCCATCCTGTTCACCAAAAAAGTGAAAACTCCTAAAAATTTACAGTTATATGGAGAGATCATCCCCTGGGCCAAGCAAGTCCCTTATCTTGGGGTGATCCTCAACAAAGGGTTATCATGGAACCCACACATTACAAGTAGCCTTAAAAAGTTTCGAGTACGTCAAAAAATAATTTACCCCTTAATTTCTCGAGACTCCGTTCTATCTATAGATAATAAGTTACTTATTTATAAATCCATGTTGCGTTCTATTATTTGTTATGCTTGCCCTGTGTGGGCGTACTCTTGTAAGTCTATTCGCAAAAAACTACAAACAGCGCAGAACAGT
>KK113293.1:90535-111266 GCA_000611955.2 Stegodyphus mimosarum | reverse complement strand
TGGGATGAAACATTTTTTTCTTTGAAAAATTCCGCGCTAAAGTTGCTATGAATTAATTGTAAAGTTCGAGTACATCAGGAAAAGAAATCCTGCCTGAGGAAAAGGTGTAGGATACATATCAGAGGTGTAAAATTTAAAAGTTGACAAGATGTCAGGTAACCTTTTGTACGGGAATTTGAAACTAATCAGTAAAATAGTGTAATCTTTAGAATTAAAATTAAGCATAATAATTCAGCGAATGAAATCGCCTTGACAAATTCTGTTTTTATTCGTATTTTTTTTTTCATTTCTGTCTACTGTGCTTCATGTGTTCATTTTTCACTCCAGCTTTTGTGGATTTTTTAACTTGAATTGTAATTTTAAGTTCACAATTGTTTTTAACGTGTTTAAGATTCCCATGCAAAAAACTTAGTTATCTTTACAGCTTTAATTTCTTCACTATACCTATAGGAATACAGGCAAAGAAGTAAAATTGTTCGCAGGCGCTTTATAAGCATTTCAGTGCAATAACCGAATAGTTATGACACAAAGCACGCATTTGGATGATTTTTTACGTGGTAGAATGATCGGCCGTCTGGAATGTGGGCGTACCCAACTGGAAGTATCAGACGAACTTGGAATTGCCCAGAGTGTCATCTCCAGGCTTTGGCAACGATTCCAAGATGATGGTAATGTGAGTAGACGTTACAGCCCAGGTCACCCCAGAGTTACAACGATGAATGAGGACCGGTATTTGACAGTTACTGCCAAAAGAAACAGGCGGAGCACAGCCTCAGACCTGTCTCGTCAGCTCTCTTCGGCCACTGGTACGTCAATTTCAAAGCAGACCGTGTACAGACGCTTAGGGCAGATTGGTCTACATGCTCGTAGACCTGTCAGATGCGTTTCACTTACTGCAACTGACTGTCGCCTGCGGTTAGCCTGGAGTAGAGAACATGCATTGTGGACACCGCAACAGTGGGCTTGTGTGATGTTTTCCGATGAGTCCGGGTTTAACTTGCAGTCTGATTCTCGCCAGACTTTCGTATGGAGAGCTCCAGGTACCCGTTACCACCAAGAAAACATCATTGAACGACACCGTCACGGTAGTGCAGGAGGAGTACACGTTTAGTGTGGAATTATTCTGGGTTCCAGAACTGACTTGCATGTTCAAATTGGAACCATGACAGCATTCTCACCGGACTTGAATCCAGTAGAGCACGTGTGGGACACGCTTGGCCAAAGAGTTGCAGCCCGTCAACCTCCTCCTACATGTCTACCGGAACTTCGGAGAGCATTGCTTTTGGCGTGGTGTCATATCCCCCAAGATCAGATCGATAATTTGCATACTAAGCATGCCTAGGCGTTGCACGGACTGTATGGCATCGTCTGGGAGACATACAGTGTATTAACAATGCTACCAACCATGTAATATTGGTTTTTTGTAAATATGTTTTTTTTATTCGCTCCAGGGAGAAAAAATCGCTCATTATTTTAATAATATCAAACCTATAGCATCTTTTTTTGCTCTTTACCTTTTGTTTAATAAATAAAATTTACAAATAAGTCAAATTTGTTTTGCTTCTAACTCTTCCTTTGCCTGATTTTGCATTATCCTTAATTTATGGACATGAGTGTATATATATAATTATTTACTATTTTAAATTAAAACAAATCAGGCAAGTATGATGATAGAAAGTTGAAAAAAAATTAAAGTTAAAATTAAAATTAAAGTTATTAACTTTTATCTTATTAAATGTAATGTCGAGGAACTTAGTTAACTATTAAGCGAATAATAGCTTCAGTCCAAGAACAGAAAAGTAAATTCAAGAAGAATTAATTACCCTTTATTTGCTCCAAATAAAGATATGCAGTTGGCCCCTTTCTTAGGGCGTACAGCAAAGCCTCCACTTGGGCTTAAAATAAGAACTAACTATTGACTAACTAAAGATATTTAGCCGAAACTAACACAATTCTAAACTAGTTGGCCTGTAATATTAAATTAGCCAGCGAAGCTATCAAAGAGGCACGTAATACGGCCGATCGTAGTAACAGTTTAGAGAGACGTAATCAAAAGGTAAACGTGCACTATTCAGGAATCCTAACTCTCTCTGGCAAGTCAGCGGATCTTTAGTTAAATACTACTCTACTTCTCATTTGCTTTTAACGCGAGTCTAAAAACTCATTCTGATAAGGAATTGTAAACTGAAGCTAGAAGAGATGTGTCATAAACTGAAAATAACTGTTATAAAATTAAAATATACCTTAGAAAGCTATTGGAATCTATTACATTAATTTGATCTGAGTTAGTAAAGTACATATATACATTTATTAATTTTGTTTCCTCCCAAGATGCCAGATACTTTCTGTTTTATATAAGGACGCCTATTTACCTTGCCTCAGGGTGAAAAAGTTCCTTCTTCATGTTTCGTGTTTATTCGAAATGATAAATGTACAGACGAAAAAACTCAATCTATTTACAACTGAATCTGAATTCTTGCGACAAAAGATAAATGTATGAATAAAACTCATTTGTCAATTACACATCAAGTTCTCCACCATGCTGTCGGATGCATATACTTAGTTGTCTTTCTTCCAAAGTGATAAAGTAAAAAGTAAGTATTCCGAAATGTAGACGCACTTCTGAAACATAAATAACATTCTAATGAGGAAAAGATTTAAAATGGGTTCGGTTAAGAAGCGCGGGGTCGACCTGGAAGAAAATGAAGAGACGCTGAGGAGAGCTGCGTGATTAATGGGCACGTAGGAGAAATCTGTCACTGTCGACTTCGGAGATCCGAAAGTAACACCTCTTTTTCACGCAAGAGGCAAAACTTTGTCACAGCCGTCTTCGTAAAAGCATTACTTGCCGTTGTTGATGCAAACAGACCTTCAGTGATTTCGGTTTAATGGAGCCTCTTCTCCATAGTTTTAATAATTTCTTTATAATTGTGGTCTAGCATTTTTTTTCGGGTTTTCTTCCTCAAAGGATCCGTTGGCGGCGGTGCGTATTTACTTGCCAAGCTCGCCGGCTAATCGGCCATGATTTTAGCGGTGTACAGTTAACTTTGATTATATTTAAAGCATATAAATTAAAGATACATATTAAAGGCATACAAATTAAAGTTAGCAGAAAAAGACATAGCATTAATAGGTTAAACATGATACAGCATATAAATTAAAGTGTATATAGTGTTTATACTTAGGCTTAAGTGTAATACTTAAGTGTTATAAAGTGTATATACTTAGGCTTAGAAATACTTCATATTTCTTTTATTAAATTTGTATGACCCTGAAAAGGGACTTTTTTTAACTGTGCAGTTAAGGAAATTGTCGGAGGCTTGCTGTCTTTTTCATTAAGAATTCTCATAAAGTGTCTTTTTAAGTATTCGATATCCTCAAAATTGTATCTAATAATGAGTGCTACTGTACATATAATAGATTAATGGATTCATTTCTAAATAATACATTTAAAACATTCATTTTACACAAGCAGTTTTTCAAATGTTTCAAACGCAAAGTTGTTTGTTGAGAGCTTAAAGCATTTTATTTATGCCTTTTTCATAATAAATTTGGCAATGCCAAGAATCTTCAATAATATTCAAATCCTTTAGACTAGCATTGTAAATAAAACTAGAACATTATACATTTTATCTTTCAAGAGTCATTCAAACTTTGATTATTACACAAAGCAATGGTTTGCCAACTTTGATGACTCTGGGAATATATAAAACTATTTTGTCGTCTCGGAGTAATACTTTTTATTTCATTCTAGTCATCTATTGTATATAAACACCTAGCATCCTCTGAAAGTAATTGTCAAAATGCATTAAAAATGTATCAAAATTTTAAGCGTAAAAACTGATTTAATTCTTCTAAACAGTCGTATTATCAATTATCATCCCCCCCCTCCCGCCGTATTTTCACCACCTCATCCAGTACTGACGCACCACTAGCTAGCGGCAAAACGCAGCCGCAGATAGACACAAGAACGCAGTCTCTAAGCTCCGACAAACGAATTCCATGGGTTACCAGTTTTGAACTATTATCGCCATTTTTGGCGGTTTTTATATTTACCTGATCCTTTGCGGTAGTGCTTCCTTTTTTTTTCTCTCTTCTAATGGTATGGAAATAGAATATCTTTTTTGCTCATCAGCTGCAGATATCGATTCTACGTTTTTCATATTTTAAGAGGATCTATATACCCAATAGAATTTCAAAATACTATTTAAAAATGTTACTTCCAGATTGATTGTATACCAAGAATAATTAACTCATGCGAATTTGCTTCTTCAGTTCTTTTAATAATATTCTCCACAATCTGAGAAATTAAATAATTTTTATTTCCTATTTATTTTATAATACATGCCTGTTTATTAATATTTTTCCTATTGATCAATATCTTCTCTTTATATTATTATTTCCTAGTTATTTTATAATTTTATTTCCTTTGAGCAAAAGTTTTCTAAAATACAATTTTGTTTTCAACTGTTGAAATAGTTAAATGGCGAAGCGATTGCACCCGTGAAAAAATCAAAGCAGAATTCACGTCTATTGACATTTGATTCGTTCGTCTGTTACAAATGCCAGAAGCAACTCGAGTCAGCATTATTTATAAACGAAACGCTACTTTTAAAATTCACGAGCAAAATTAATTTTTCATCAAAATAATATAGTTATTAATTTGAGGTAGATACGCTTAGAAAAGAAGGTATTGTAATAATTTGGAAATAATATTGGAATGAACAGTAGAAGTTGACTTGCATTCATTTATCAAAATGCAAATGCAAAACTTCATGAACGAACAACATTTTATTCTAACCGGCAACAACAGAACACAAAAGTACTGTTGCCTCACATATCCAAGTAAATATTTTTTTTTGGATCTTCGTGAAACAAAACACAAACGTGAGCCTAATGCTAGCCAGACGTATTACCAATTACACTAAGACAACACGCACGGGAGAAGGCGATAATTCTTTATAACGTTTTGTTATACTCATTCGGCTTTTAACCGCAGATAAGAAGAAAGATATGTAATGGGCGAAACAAATATATCACGAGACAAGTTAATAAAATAAAAAATACATTTGCAGTAATGTTTATAATACTGAACGTGTCATAATGAAATAACAAACTCTCCCCCCTCCCAATGGCGGGCACTAGCCTATAAAGGCGTTGGCTACTACTAAGGCCAAAAGTGGTGGCCATTTTATTGTGGAAACACCTAACAGGCGGCCACCGCCCTCCTATGAAGGGACAGACAATTTTATATCCATGCCTTCCCCGGGATTCGAACCCGGGCCCTTATTATACCGTGTGAAATAACAAACTACGTGGTGTGTTTTATAATTCTTAAATAAAGGAAGCATTTCTTATAAATTTCAATTTTATTTTATTTCGAAACCAAATTTTCACATGAAACTTTTGAAATGAAGAGCTGTAACATGCGATTCTCTAGAAATTAAATACATAAGTCTACCAATAAAAGTAGAATTTGACAGAACAAACAGAACGGAATGGAGGTAGCGCAGACCCAGACCAAAATTCAACACAAATAAAGTAACGCTTTTAGTGCGCGTTTTGTCATACACACAGATATATGGCACATATAAAAAAGGACTGGTTACAAAATTCAGATTTTTAACAGTATTTACAACTGATAGCACTGCTTCCAACTGAAGCAGATTGTCGGACAAACATTAAAAACAAACAAAGAAATAAAGCTCTTACAAGTTTTTTTTTCTTCCCCCCCCCCCCCATATATACGTGTTTAGAAATAAGGAATTTCTAATTTTCCAAGTACAGCAGGAAAAAATGATTTCTTTCAAAGTTCTGTTTTGTTAAATATTATTTCTGTCACTCACTTTTAAATACAAAATGGAGGCATGTGGATACCGCTGCGCTATAGAAATGAAATAAGTGTAGAAGCAAAATCTGCTATAACGATCACTAAGGAACAGATTCCTCCTTTTAAGTATTTTCTGGGGGATGCATCATCAATTAAACGCTTAAAGGGGAAAATTCTGATAAAAATCAACATTACTCTTTGCTCACTATTCTCATTATTCCGGTATCAGAGTTCGACTTTATGTATTAAATATGATGGATAAAAGGACTTAATGTTTATAGTTTTTTGTTTATCAGTTTTACATGCGAAAAAGTTAAATTCAGTTACACTTTGTTGCGAATGCTCCCAATTCCTTCCCCCACCCCCTCCAGAATAACTCAAATAGACGACAAATCTAGGGTTATAGCCGAAAACATAGCGGACGAAAACGTCGCGGAAAAACAACGCACGGCGAAAACGACGTGGTACAGACGTGGTACATCGTGGGAGAAAAAAAAAACAAAGAGAAAACATCGCAGTTCTAAAACATCGTGGTCGAAAATATCGGGTTAAAAAAATACAGTACCTTTAAATCATCGCATGACGATAACATCGCACACATGCGTTTTTCAGGTTTTAAAAATTGTAACTGCATTTTTGTATAATGATACAAGAATATTTACAATGTGTACAAGAAGGAAGGAGGGAAACGGGGAAAATGTTAACGACCTTTCAAAGAATAAAAAGAAACAAAACAAGATATAATTTTCGCTAAAACAATAACAAATTAACAAACGTAAAAGAAAGTAATTTGATAGTTACCTAAGCAATTTGTATAGAGGTAAACTCATGCAGTTATTTGCCTTCGTTTTCCTAAACACTTTTAAACTGTATTTTTCATGAAAAATTATCAGTAAAACTTTATAAAAAAGATTAATTTGTTAATAATATTTATTAATTAACTATGTAAATTTAAACATTCTATTAAGTGCTATAAGTTGCTTTAATTTTCTACTTATTTCCAATTTTTAAATGCTTCTTACATTTTCAGCAAAAATTTATTAGTTCTCTCAAAAATATGAAATATAGAAGTAAAAATCTCCCTCTTTCCTTCTTACGCTCCCAAACGCATATGCGCGATGTTATCGTCATGCGATGATTTGTAAATACTTTATTTTTTACCACAATATTTTCGAAGACAATGTTTTTAAACTGTGAAATTTTTGAACCGCTTTATTTTCGACCACGCTATTTTGTAACGCGATGTTTTAGAAATGCGGTGTTTTCTCTTTGCTTTGTTTTCTTCCACGATGTTTTGTACTACAACGTTTTCGCCTTGCGTTGTTTCCTTCTCGACGTTTTCGTCCCCGATGTTTTCGGGGGAGACCAAATCTAGTTGTGGTACAGAAAATGTTACATGAATTACAACTCAAGAATTCGTTGTTTCGAAAGTGGGTATGTTTTTATTTTCGGGAAATGATAAAAATTCCGTTTTATATTACATTACCTGCATTCGTTCTGCATTATATACGAAATTCTTAAAAATCAGTTTAATTGATATGTGTGGGCAACACGAGAGAGATCCGAGTTCATTGCCAATTAGCTCACTTCTCTTTTCTTTCCGAAAAAGAACTCTCATTGCGTTTTTTATAAGCATTAAAATTACGTTTTCTAAATTCAGCACGGGTGCGTAATGCAAACGAAAATAAAATCTTTATTATTATTTTAGTTTTTTAAAAATTAAATAGCGTAGTTTTATTTTTATTGCGCATATTACTAATAACTTTGTTCAAGCTAATTAAAACTGCGAATAATTTCTGCGAATTAATTAATATCTAAAAGCGAATGTTTGCCTCTGATTTAACATTTCCCATCCTTTATTAACTTAGGAAGTAAGTAGATTTCCAATAATTTACATTATTTGTATGGTATTATGGATTAAAATTGGCATATTATAAACAGTTAGACGTTCAAAATTGGTGAAAGTTAAAGTAGTATGGTTTAAACGGCATTTCGTCGCTCCGATTAACAGCAGAGTTCACATACATACTACTATAGTTAGTTCAAAATAGGGTTTACTATATGAGGCTTATATTTAAAAATTCTTTAAAAGTACTTCCAATTAATGCCATTAAAACTTAAATTAAACATCACATGGAAAAAATTAATTTTAGGGCGCATTTACATCACTGAAACAAAATTTAAATGATGTGAATAAGTCTACCTAATTGCATGCGATCACTTTAAAAGCTGATTAATTTTAAAATAGATTTTTATATTTTAATTAATAAAAATCATAGCACATCATTATATATTTTATTAGCTGTTAATAATAACGAAATAATTATTTATAGAAAACGATGATTTTTGTCTGTTAAACATATCACCCATTGTCATCACTCTGGAATTCACTCGATGCAACTATCTTCGTTAGTACCCTAGAAATATTATCAGCTTCATGTTATTTCCTCTGGTTCTTAAGATTAGGATGTTGCCATTAGAGATATCCAAACTGCCTCTTCCTCTATAACTGTTCTTTAGATGTGTATCCCACTCGAGTGTGTCAAATGCTGTCTCACTAACATAAATACAAACTCTGCAGCTAAAATGCTGTAGACAATTATCTTAAAACTGATAAGAGTTATAGGATTTTTAAGGCAAAAAACATCTGAAATGAACGTTACTCCCGTGTTTTAGGTTACCAGTTACATAGTTTCAATCATGATATGTATTATACTTCTCATATATACTGAACCACATGAGCTACATATCAGAAAGAAGAAATACAAAATAATTTTTTTATGGATACTGCCATAAAAAAATTATTTTTTCTTGAATGTTATATTGCAATCAAAATTCTAACGCAACAGATTATTTTGCTGAAAATTCCATTAATAAGATTTCACCGAAAATGCAACTTAACTCTATCTAAGTTTTTCACTTCTTAGTTTCTAACTGAACTGGAGAGAAATACGTTTAAATGTGTGTAATTCATATTACTTAAATGGATCGAAAGAAATCTCTTGGAGATGTTTGTTGCTTCCATTTCGCGAATTTCGTATCTTGTAAAAATAGAAAGTACTGCCGTTTGAAGAAATTATGTACGCCATGCCTCGTACATAAGAAATTAAGTGAAAGAAAAGCAGAGGAATGTCTCGAATGAAAGTTCCTCCTTTCAAGTAAGCACACATATTTCCAGGTCCCGTTAATTTACAATGATATGACATCATAGGAACATTTTTTATACTATTTGTTTTAATATTTTGAAAAGCTCAAGTTAAATAAAACATTTTACAACTTATGGCAGTGGTCTCAAGTACAGCTTGCACGATCTAAAAGAAGCTAACAGCCGATTTGTTTTAAACAAAATGAAAGTCTTTTCATAACTAAATTTAAAATTTTGTTTACTAAATATTTATTAAAACATATATAAACAGTAATAATAATGAAGCAAAGTAAAAATATTTCGATTTATATTTATTTTCTAAAGGTTGACATTTGCAAAAAATTCCTTATGATATAGTACTTTCTAATTCAAACATATTGACAATTAAACATTAAATTTTTTAATTTGCATCTATTTCAAATGATTCTAATACGTTAAATAAACAACTAAATAATTTATTTAAACTAAAAACATTACGAGTTTAGAACAAAATTTAAGAATCAATAAAAATTTTTCGTCTCTCTTTTATTTACTGAATTTTTCTCTGACGCGTACAGGAAAATGTTACATAATTTTTTGTGGTCGCGAATGTCAAATGAAACAGATAAATATTTAATCTGGCTCGGTTGCCAAGTTTGCTTTTCGATATGGATCAACATATATAGTAAAAATTATCTAGCAAAAATTCCACAACTGAGAGTATTTATCCTTTGACGAGTACGAATAAAAGTTACTCAAATCTGAATCTTCAAAACTTTGAATAAAATTTATATCACAATGTAAATCTGTTGAGCCCGTTTGTAGAAGTTTTGATTCCTTTTAATGGTAATGAAAATAGTTGAAAAATGAAACTGGTAAAAATGAACTCAAGTTCCTTTTTAATGGTAATGAAAATAATGTAAAATTGGACACGTTAAACCTTCAAATTCTTGTCATAATAATTAATTAATTAATGTCTTTGATTAATATCCGGGAAATAGGCACGAAGTTTCACGCGTAAAATTGCTTCGGAGCCGTCAGTTTGAGACCCCTGTCTTTAATTTCTAACAAATTATTAAACTACTAATCCTATCATAATGACTTAGCTTAAAATTGTTTCAGCTAAAATCTGAATAAAAATAAAACAGCAATTTCCTTTTAATACTACGATTTGGATATTCAAAGGATGCGATGGAAAGTTCAAATTTCAAAAGTAAATGAATATTTACTTTTTGAAATTTGAACACTTCGAGACTAGATTTAATCTGGAGTTTTCCCGGTTAGTTTTTTTTTTTTTTCCCCAACGCTTTTTTTTGTCATTCTGGAGGAGATGATTATTATAATTATTAACGAAAACCACTTTGTATATTTTTGCTTAAAAAATAACTGTTTAAATGCATGTCAATAATTTTTCTTACTATATTAAGGTTATACTAGCACTTTTAAACTGGTGTTCTTTTCTGAACAAATGTGATTACAATTAGTAAAGTCGTTAGAGCTATATTTAGCAATTTAGTATTCATTTTAGGTTTCGAAGAATGTCCAGAAAATCAAATGAATCGTAAAATTCTAAAAATTACTTTTACAGTTTAACAATGGTCTCACTTTTCCTTTCATTTTTTAAAGATCTCGGAACGTTTTTATACTTTTTCTTCTTTTACGGAATTAACATATTTATTCAGGAAGATGAAGAGGAAATTTCATCCTGTTTTTACCGAACTAACTGTTATTGTTATTATTGTAATCACAGTTAGAAATTATCTTATCATTTCCTCATTCTAAAATACTATTTCTTACGATCCAAAATAAAACTTAAAGAATTTTTAGATCAGTATTAAATGATAATGAAGGAAAATAATATATTTATGATTTTTTTTATTAAATTGTTTTCTGGCGCTGCTATAAAAATACGTAGAAATTTTCATTCAAATTTATACGCTGTGCAAAAAACTACAAAATTTTCCTTTGCTATTTAAAACGTGCACGAAATAAGTATTAAAATTAAATGAAAGAATATGCATGCTTGTTATTAATAAAAAAATGTCCCATAAAAATAAAATATCTATTTTAAGATTTTACATTTTCTTACGCGATGAGGATAATAATTAATGAACTTGACTCGAAAACAGATTTCTTCTCAATCCCATTCAAGTTTACGAAATAAGATTACTAAGATAGGGTCGTTATGTAATTCCAGCGAAATCTTATTAAAACGAATATCAGCAAATTATCATATTGCGATAGAGATCCAGCTGTACAGCTGATTATTCTCCATACATTTCATCTAACTGCACGTCTTCCATCAAATCGTTGAACAATCGAACGCACAAAGTATGTTGGGTTCGATTGAAACAAATTGAACGCACATAATCGCAACAAATCGAACGCACATAGTATGTTGCGTTCGTTTTCCCTCTAAAACTCACGCTGCAAGTGGTCCCTTAAAATATACAAATTCCTGTCACATGTGCTCCCTTAACAAGCAAATTCCTGTCAATTTGCCTGTGTGTTGACTTTCTTACCGAGCTTATATTCTTACACTATGGCTCTTCCAAACTTCGTGGTATTTTCAGGATTCTTTCTTGTGGGAATTATTAAATATGCAAAATTTGTCCCATGCGAAACTACAGGAGATTCGTAAATGTCTGTATATTTTGCTCTTCTTGCGTAATGGGCGTAGGCTGGATGTCTATCAGCGAGGAACCTAACCGGAACGGATCGCAGAATTGAGGCTGAGAAGCGAGTTCAGACAGCGGCTTACAGTCTTGGGCAATCTCCGGCCCTTGGCTCTGCTGCCTAAGTAGATTGCGCCGCCATTTTGCTCGAGCGTTCTGGAACCAGACCTGAAAGGAAAATAAATAAATAAATAAACACATACACACACATATAGTATATAAGGCAAAAACATCGTAACTCAAAATTATAATTTATTCCCTAATTCCTTGTTTTAATTTGTGTACCTCTCCTTTCTATCCTAAATTGTTTATAATAATTTTTCTGGACTGGGTCTTACCGCTATTTCATCTCCTGCAATGCGACAGCTCGTATCCAGCCGCAGATCCACAATTTAAGCAAAGAAATCAAGTCTACAAATATCCCTGCTACTAATGCACAGCCCTTCTTTCCTACTTTATTTTGCATAGTTGCTGCTTCTATCGAAAATGATGCAAGCGGTACGAAATTGTGGGGTGCATAGCGCATCCATAAGTAATAAGGTGTTAATTTATTTATACGTATCAAGGCTTGCTGTATTAAGAAATAAAAGTGTGTTGAAATTAACGATCACTTCTGAAAGTTTCTTTTCTCCGTTCTCTCATCTTAAGTATTCACGCAGCTGTTTTTCCAATTCTCAAGTTATCTAACTTCAGAAGTATCTCATTAATCGGACAAAATCCCTCGTGTCGAAATGGGAATTTATTCTCCAATGGAAAGTTTATTCGGCCAGCCCTTCAAATCATCGCTTGTGTGACAAACTCGAAGCGATGTATAAAAAGGGAAAAAAATTCTATCATCGGTCTGCGGAGGCGTTTTAAATAGCGCATCATTCAACCCAGTGATTCTCAATCTTTTCCTGTCGCGGCCCACTTTTAACGATTTCAAAATTTGGCGACACACACAAAAAAATAAGACCAAAAGCTGTTTACTTACCTGTAATACACTGTATAAAATAGGTTATGATAGTAATTTTGAATGTAAAATAAAATAATATGTACTGAAAAAACAGCAGCACGTTTATTAAGGAATTAATTATAAGTTAATAATAAGAATATAAGAAATTTGAGCTTGATATTTTTTGATAATTTAAATTGATAATTCGTAAAAATGACAATGCTGCTCTCATAGCGTCTTCTACATTTAAAGTCTCGATCTTTCATTCGCTTTTATGTCGGTTAATACTGAAAATCCGAATTCACACAAATAAGATGCAGAAAATTGTAATAATATTTTTAAAGCTTTTTCGGCCATCGTGGGATCATCGCGTCTAATGTTAATCTAAAAGGAATTAATTGATTCTTCCCAATATTTGAAAATTAAATCTCGGTTATTAGAAAGCGAAATTAGTTCTTCCTCGTCTTTCAAAGTTAATTCAAACACAGAATTATTTGTTTTCACAAATGGATTACGATTATCCCATTATAAATTTTATTATATACATTTTGGAGGCACAGTTTAAGAATTTGGCGGCACACAAAAGTGCCGCGGCACAATGGTTGAGAATCTGTGATTTAACCGATCAGCGAATCAAACAATAATCACTCATAATTTATGCTCAAAAGTGCTTTGAAAATCCCCGAATTTGCGTATTTATTGTTGCTACCTTCGGGTCTTATACCAATAAATTAATCAAGTTCTTTTTCAATGGTACGTCACTGAAAATTTTGCTTGAACGGTGTACTAGAAAATTATTTTCACTTCTGCATTTCCGTAATTGAATTTTCGTTACAAATTCATATTTTTCTTACTGAATTGAATTTTGAAATTGCAGCATTGTTATAATAAAAAAATATAATTTTATGATATTACATAATTAATATGTTAATAATTGGATGACATAGATTAAGTAAAGAATTTTAAGATTATTAAATTATTTTATTTAGAGAAGGTTATTAAAAATTGCTGTAGTAATAAATAAAAATCTGCATTATTATTTAAAAAAATGCGAATTATTTTTCAAGGGCTTTTGGAATTATTTCTTTCGAGAATGAAGTATGAATACAAATTAATGAAATAATTTTGAAAATTAATATAGAATATGGTAAATAATGTTGAAACTAATGAATAATTGTATGCAAAGACAAACTTTGAAGGCTTCCACCTTACGAAAAAGTATTAATTTTTTCATATAAAATTATTATTTTTATTAATTCTTTATTTTTATATTATGGAGCGATTTAAAAAATTTTTTAGCATTATGGAAAGTTTAACGCGGTTCAAAAATACCATTTGCCTTTATACACGGAATAGAGGCTTTTATAAATTACTCCCGGACCACCCCTTTAACCGGTGGTGAAAAAATACATAAATTAGTTAATGCGGATTTGTCGAACAGATGTGTGTATTTGGAGAAAGCTGTGGGATCTTCCAGTTTTGTATAAAATGAGAGAATTAGAAATGTAGTTATAATAAAAGAAGAATCGTAATTTTAGTAATACTATTATAAATGGTGTTAAAATGTAAGTTATAATAATAAAAATTAGTCGCGGTTTAAAATTTTGAAATTTGTTGTGATCATTCGAAAAAAGTAATCGGTGCATAAAATTTTTATATTTGTGATATTACATGAAAGGTTTTGGAAAGCCTTCCTTAAACAAATATGATCACGAAATCCCAAAACCTGAGCTTATTTTTTAAATTATTATTGTAAGGTAACGTAAAATTTTAGTCATTAAATTTGTAAGATCTAACTTGAATAGACAAGTTGTAGAGATTTATATTTATTTGAAATGAACAGTTAAATTTAATTTGAAGCTCTTTCCTATAAGCCTTCATTCCCCTAATTGTTAGTGCCAGAATATTTAAATTCGGTAGCGCGCGTAAGGAATGCAAATTCTACCTGTGGGAGAAAAAGTTTAAATATCGAGTTCTAGAAGGGAAAGTTAGAGAGTCTGGGAAAACCCTCTGTGTATTGATAACGCAAGCTTCGGCTTATTTATTGCTGGTTAGACGTGGTTTAACGGCTATTATTTTGCTGCCAGTAAACTCATCCACGAGCTGTGGGATACAGGATTGTCTGAACCCTGTAGTTTAATTCTGCCACTGTTAATATCTTCAATTCTTAAGTTTAAGTTCTACTGTTTCAGTTTCCTTCCAAGCAGAGGCGTAGTGTGTTAGCGTCGAGTTGACGCATTGTAAATAATTTAAAGAGCGTAATAAAGGGCAGTTTCAACCTTTCTTCTGTGCAGTCACCATTCTCCAGATTTCTCGCAAAAGATAGACAGCAGATCTCTACATCTGGCGCCCGAACATTCCACTCGGATCCAATGAGGGACGGAAAATCATCGTTACAAGATGCAGACCCGATGGTGACAAGCCCATTGAATGGATTTGGCTTCTTAATACACGCTATGAGAGCAGCAATTAAACCAGCAGTCGTGTTCGACGGTAAAAACTCCGTCACTTCATTCCTGGAATCCCTTGAGATGCACTTACAGTTGTATACGGTACCCGAAAGAGAAAAAGTAGCCATTGTAGTAGCCCTCCGAGGACAGGTGGAATCTTAGTGGAAAGGAAACGGGACATTCTTACACGGGGAAGTCGGAAGCCTAACCTACAATTTTGGAAATTTCAGAGCGGCACTCCTAGACCTTCCCGATCGTGAAAGATCGTGCCAAACCTGGAGCCGAAATGTACAGCTTTCACCAACGGAAAGTTGAGCACCTTACCGAGTTTATCCTGCGTAAAGTCAAACTAGTAAATATGTTATATGGAAGGAAGTCCGTTGGCGAAGTTATTGAAGATATTAGCAAGTAGTAGAATTAAACTACAGGGCTCACCCAATCCTGTATCCTACAGCGCGTAGATGAGTTTAGTGGCAGCAAAATAATAGTTGTTAAGCCACGTCTAACCAGCAATAAATGCTAAGCCGAAACTTGCGTTACAATACTCACAGAGTTTTCCCAGACGCTCTAACTTTCCCCTCTAGAACTCGATATTTAAACTTTTTCTCCCACAGGTAGAACTTGCATTCCTTACGCGCGTTACCAAATTTAAATATTCTGGCACTGACAATTAGGGAGAATAAAGATTTATAGAAAAGAGCTTCAAATTAAATTTAACTGGTTATTTAAAATAAATATAAATCCCTACAAAGTTATTAATCTTATTTTGAATTTGAATCTTTCTATATTTACGTTTTTATTTCAATTACATTACACTAAAGATTTTAATGGCCATAAATTATAATTAATAACTTTCATGTATTTATGCAGTGCTGAAAACCAATTACTTTGTACAAGAGTTTTAATTTTGCCATTGTAGTCAAGCATCCCATACCCATCAGTAAGTGGTTACGCTGATTCGCTTCTGCTAACTATCCGCAAATAATTAATTACACGTTCTCATACCCAGACATTCCCCATTGTAGGACACGATAAGTAAATAATAAGAACTATTCCTTGAACATTAATTTCCAATATTATCTCCTTATGCCATTCTTTCTCATTGTGCTAGAATTTTGATCTCGTTTGGAACTGAGAGTTGTATTCCGAGTCTAAAATTAATAAGCTGCTGGAGGAATTGAGTTACCAGCCTTTGCGGATTGGGTTCAGCCGACTAAAAATTAGGCTAAGTACAATTTCGTTTCTCTTCCTAAGTTTTCTGGCATTGATATTTACTTCCTGAGATTTTTGTTTTCATCATGATAAGTTTCCATCTACTCTACTTCCATAGAAATCATTATACGTTATCCAATTGCGGAAGTTAATCAAATAATTATTCCGTTGAGCCAAACTTAACTGCGAATTAAATACCCCATAATTAAAGGTATTGAACTTTTTATCTAGTTAATTCATCCATTAAGCACGGAGTAATATTCTTATAGCCAGGATTTACAATAAGGCGGAATTAGCCTCAGAAATTTTGCTTATATTGTTTCGCTTATGAGTTTAAAATTGGCAGCGAAAATCTGAGGGAAAACTGCTAGCTGCGTAATACAGGGTTATTCAAAAAGAAAGAGCAGATTTCAAACATTTATTTTTTCCAAACTACAAAAGATAGAAACATGATTCTAACGTTAATGGATAGAGAAAAGTTTACAATTATGGTATGCATTCAATATGAGCACCGTGTGTGAAAGATGAAAAGTGGATTCATCGGAAAAAATGAATCGTTTAGCAAAACTGTCTTCTTCCATATCATCTAAAACGTTACTGCAAAATTCGTACCTTTTGGTTGTGGTCGTCGGGATGCAATGCAATAACTGCAGTTTGTATGGCTTTATGCGCAGACGATGTTTTAGAACTCGCCATACCGTTGGTTGAGGAATTTTAAGTTCTTCGCTTGCTCGCGATGTGGCTTTCTTTGGGCTCCAACCGACAAATAATACCGGAACAAACAACAGCGCCGATGCGGCCATGATTGGAACTTTTACCCGTAGTAATAATAAATTGTACACTTTTCTCTGTCCATTAACGCTAGAATCATGTTTCTATCTTTTGTAGTTTGGAAGAAATACATGTTTGCAATCTGCTCTTTCTTTTTGAATAACTCTGTACTTCTTTAAACCCTTATCTCTGATTTTTCTGGACTTGAGAATTATAATCATATGCAATTTACCTGAAGGACTCGTTTAGACAACCCCGTTTTCTGGGAAAGTTGCTTCAGATCTTTGGCGTCAGGATTATGGTTGATGGAAAAATACGATTTCATGGCTCTGAGCTGGTGATGTTTGAAGGAAGTGCGCATTCGCTTAGGCCGCGTCAGATGTTCGCTGGAAGTGCTGCTATCGCTGCCGACAGCCGCTAGACTACTCGAACTATGCTGCAAAGGAGACTGATGGTCACCAGATAAAGAACAATGGTCGTCAGAACTCGTCACGGATGGTCCTAAAGCAAAACATCCTGAATTAAATGTATGCAAATATTATTAAATATGAGACACAATTTCAGTGAAAACAAATATATGAATTATTAAGAGACAATTGCATACTCACCGGTACAAAGCTAAAAAGAAAAACTGAAATAATAATTCTAAGAGCAGTTTTTTGCTATTTTGTCATCTAAGTATGTTTGTTGAGCTTTTACGAATATTTTAAGATGGAAGCTTTCAGAGCAAAAGTTAGCATTTATATTCTACGTTTACTGGCAAATGTTCAATTAGCTTCATCAAATAATTCAATTTTAAAAATTATTCGTCAACTCAATTAGATTTAGACTACAAACTCGCCTTTTCCCCCAACAGATGAAAAATATAAAATAAAAGGTATAATCTAATTGATGGGAAATTTGTTCAGCTCAGTTGTAGCTGTTTTAAGCGAACTGTTGTTTACTTAATTGCTTCGATTGATTGTAGCGAATTCGCTGTGAGATGGAATTAGTTTCTCTGTATTTGAATTGAGTTCTGTTTAACGTTTGAGATATTGTGATATTGTTCGAATATCGCTGACGAAGTATTTCAGCATTTTGTTTTATTTGTCGTGAAAAGAATAAATTTTATTAACTTTTTAACGACTTGTGCATTCAACCCATTACGAACCCGTACGCACGCAACAATATGTATTAATGGGTTTAAAAAGCATTTTTTTTTCTTTTAAATACAGAATTTTGCCGATCTAGTGAAAAAAAAGGCATTTTTTTAACCATCTTCGCTCTTTCGAATTTTCAGTATGGCTATAATCTCTCCTTGGTTTTCAATTATTTTTCTACTCACTAGATGGTAGCACAGGGATTGATTATCATCCATTAGTTTAGACAAAGAATAGCGTTTCTTTCATAAGCATTCTTCTCATCAAAATTAGTACAAAGGAGCATGCGATTATCACTAACCGTAAGTTTATTGGAACTTAATTGCACTTTATCAAAAAATTGTTACGGTGATCGCAGTAGAAGTTGTAACGCTACACGCGAGTGTTCGAGTGCTCGGTCGAAAGAATACTAGTCATTTTTTCACCCCTGGGAAACGAAGCCAAAAGTTAAACAGAAGAAACTGGAAAATTTCACTATACCATTTTATTTTTGGGATAAAAATCGTAATTCTCATTTTTTGAAGGCCAGAATTCGAGAGGTATTGCTCTCACTGATTCGTCCCTCAGTATAGATTTCCTAGTTTCCTACGTAGGAAACTAAATAGGAAAATTTCCGCTAGAAGAGATGGTAAAACCTGTTTCGAATCTCACCAATTTTCATTTGACCAAACACCCCAGTTTTCGCGCGTAACATTACAATTGCACAGTCGCCATATTGCGATGCAGTTCATGATGAAGTTCATGATTGATTTCAGGATCATTTGTACTAATTTTTGCATTTTCGTCATTTATTTATCATTAAACTGCACAAAATGATTGCAGCTTCCTGAACACTTCTTTTCCTCAATGAATTGATATTGACTTATATGCCAAAATATACTGTAGCATGCTGTAGCATGAAGTTTTTTTTTTTTTTAATCATAACAGAAATTATTTGAGTTTGGTATAAAATGTTTTTGGCAATAACAACTAGTTGAAAAGTTTCGCCTAATTGAGTCATTTTTATGTATTCAATTTTCGAGCGGATTGATTTCAAGAGGAAATATAATGCCTTTCGTTCCTAGTTATAAAAACGTCTGTTTTCTTTCTTTAAAAATAGATCGGAATACTTCCATGTGTATCAACGCTAAATAAAAATGTAATGAAAATTCTAATTAGTCACATTTTCAGAATATTGCGCTGACGTGATTTGAAAAGAAAGAAAATAATATGCATCCTCGTTGCAAATGTTTAAAGAAATACGGCCCAAACACATCATACGCATAAATTCATTAACAAATTTCCCTTTGCAGTATCACTACGAAACTCATTTATGGGACTTGAGTTCGACTGGCACGAACTAAACTAAATTTGTCTTAATATTTCAAATACTTTTAGGGCCCTTAAACAGCATGGCCATTTTTACTTCCTTCGCCAAATAAAAAAGTACTGTAATCGTAAAAAAATTCATATTTCAACTTAAATATCCATTCCCGAATCCATTTTGAGTATTTTTTTGGAAGACGTCTGTACCTACGCACAGAATAGAGGATCTTTTCCCAAAATGGATTGCAAAATGTGTTTTCCGTGACGTCTATATGTAACTACGTATCTCTCATAACTCAAAAACGGTAAGTTGTAGAACTATGAAACTTTGCATATGGGACTGCTATAATTTCTAGTCGTGCACCTCCCTTTTTTTTGTTACAGTCGCAGTATCAAATATATATATATATATATTGAATTGCTCATTGCGATTTCATTTCTAACTAGTAATATTTTATTTATTTTTGTAGTATACTTAGTACTTAGCTATCCTTTTACCTTGTCTATTTACTTTTGTTGTCTCAGATTACGAATGCATGTAGGGGAAGCTCTGAACTCATTTGGCACTCATTACAATATTAATTATTGTTACGGAAATTTGTTTAAAACGGTTTCAAGTCTAAGATGGTTCAGAGGCACAAAACATGCATTCGAAACTCATTAATCGCCCAGTTTAAAGCCCAAGACAAGTTGACAAGATCTGTTTGAAGCTGTAGACAAGGAAGATTAATATATTGTTTTCTTTTTCATCATTCTTTGCAATGTTTCGTGTGTTCTTTTCACTCCCGGTTTGGTGAACTTTCATATTCATTTTTTAAGTACACTTTTAAGTTTTAACCGGTTCAAGATTTCCGTACAACAGGCTTACTAATAATTACTTCACTACCCTTTTTCTTTAGCTAGAATAATCAGGATTCCCTTTTACCCATGACCTCGAACTTTATATATATGTGTGTGTGTATGTGTCAGTGTATAAAATTTTATACTCGTTATAAAAAAAAAATAAAGCTTGATTCCCGTATCACAAAAATTGACCTGTACATTTAATTTCAAAATTTGCAGCTTTTGATTTCATTTTGAACTTGCCTCAAGGAATCGGCTAGTTAAGTCCGGAATAATAATTCCGGGAAAGAAGTTTAAATAAAGTGAAGCCAAAAGTGTTTATTATTTAATAGGCTTGTAGAAACATTACGTATTTTTGAAGCAGGAATATTGAAAATGAGCAACACCTTCGCCGGGAGTCGAACCACGGGCCTCTAGTTTACGCGTCGAGCGTGCTGACCACTACTAC
>KK113293.1:72549-90462 GCA_000611955.2 Stegodyphus mimosarum | reverse complement strand
AGAACTGTCCCCCTTTTTTTTTTTTTTTTTTTTTTTTAACCTGAGGAGTTTAAGAAAAAAGATTCTGTTGCTTGAAGTTGAATCTAAAGTAACAAATAAGTTGCGAAATGATACTCTTCACCTCACTTCAATAGAAGACGTGAAAAGGAAGCGAGAATCGTGAAAAATGTGCAATGCGCTCGACGGGACTCGAACCCTGCACTTTCTAAATATGCGCTTCTAATTCCCTTACGAAGGCACGCGGAAAGGAGGGAGAAAATGTCTTATAAACCTATTTCAAATGATAACTGCACAGCTTAAAAATATATTATTTAGAAGATAGAGAAGCATTTTAGATACACAACAGTTAAAATTCGTAACTTTCTAAAAGGTCATACATGTCTCAACAATAGACGAAATATTATAAAAGGTAATCCAAATCCTGGTTGTTTTCTATATTTACCTATTTTGCTCTAAATCAGCATCAAGTATCCAATCTCTTTATCTCTACCAAGTTTCTCCTGCACAGCAGGCTAAAATAAAGCGAGGGAATTAATTCCATGGCACTCATTTAAAACTTTCCCACCAGGTCAGCGGAAATTGCTGCTCGACTGATTTCATAGCTCCGTCGTTTAACTGTATATAGGACTGAGTGCTTAGTAAAGCCCGTTCTCTAATGAGATTAAATTTGCTGAACGGTGCTCTCCCGATGTCATCTGAACAGAGAACTTTCGCGTTCGAAACTATTCCCGCTGCTAGCCATTTTCTCAGTATTATCTGCTGCATGGACGCAAACGTGATTAAAATGAATTAGGCAAATGCGAGGGCTGATTTCGAATGGAATTGTAGCTATCAATCGGATACAGTTGAGTAAACGAGGATTTCGAGAACACGAAGCGATCACTGATAGTTGATATTCAGATTTAATTTTGGAAGCGAGGCTGGCGGGGGTATTGTTCACGTAGGCGGAAGAAAGGTGTAATTTTCATGTCTTAAAGAATTCTTAACCCTTAACTATAGATGAAATCCCCTCCCCCAAATCTATCCGTTGAAACAGATTATGGCAATCTTAGTCATGTTTATAAATATCTGAAGTAGATATTTGTTACTATTTAAAAATTCTAAACTCAGAGTCTATTCATATGTATTGTTTCTATTATCTGGCAAAAAGAAGACGTTTACATTATAACCTATCTCTGGTTTTTTGGAAAAAACCATAAGTGAGCAAAATTTATTTCTGGGAAAAAAGGGGGAGTGTAATAGGTTGTTGCTGTTGTTGCGACTAATCTCTCTTGTCTGACGTTGGAACAAGCGCACGAAATTTATCGCAGCAAGGAGCACCAGATTAGTCCTGTCGTTGACAAGAGCCTTGGGCACCATATAGGTTGTAATACCCTAGCTAAATTAGTAGTCCTGGAAAACTAGAATACTTAAGAACTGTGTAGCACCTTATAGCAGAGTTCTATACAACAAGAGTCTAAGGAAGGGTTAAATTTATCCTCTCTTCCAACTCAAAATAATTGGCAGTTGGCCACTTCTGGGGTTTACAATAAGCCTCCACTTGGCTTTTAACTCAAGATAGAAAATAAGTAACTAAACTAATAGTAAATAAAATAAAACCAGCTGAAGCTGCACAGAAATAGCTAACAGAGTCGGCCCTTATTCAAGATGACTGGCGAATAGTAACAGGCACGTAACAATACGGCCGAAAACTATTAAGATTAGACATTTAGCAACAACATGGCTGGAGGGCAGAACATGTTCTCCTAACTTTCTACTAGGCTCTTCTAAACTCTTCTATTGAAGTGACCGAGACATCAAATTAAATATTTGTTTCTAACTCATTTGCACAAAACGTAATCCTAAAAGCTCATTCTGGTAGGGAGACGTTATGTGGAAATTGAGGAAGTAAAGGAAAAGTGTGCTACAAAATAAGAATTACGGTTTCACAATTAAAATAAAGCCTACAAGGTGACGGTACGATTTTGCCCAGTTCAACCCCGATTTTGAGAGAAACATCACGGGGGGGGGTCCCCTCTTCCCTTACCACCAATCCAAACGAAAGGACTTTTGGCTCGCGATGTATTTACAGTGTCTGTATGTCGCAAAGACACTATACATATAAAGTATTTCCCTCGCCTTCTTCGCATGCCTGCGTGGTGTAGTGGTCAGCACGCTCGACGCATATTTAAGAGGTCCATCCATGGTTCGAATTCCGGCGAAGGCTTGCTCATTTTTCATCTCTCTCGCTTCTCAAAATACCTAATGTCTCTACAACTGGCGCCCGAATTAAAAAGGTGGTGGATGATGATTCTCCACCACCGAGATTTGGCGACTGGATCCCCCAAACCCCAGTGGCCCTTGAAAAAAAAGGGGGAGTATATAAGGTATTTCTCCCGCCGTCTTCGCATGCCTTTGTGTTGTAGTGGTCAGCATGCTCGACGCGATAACCGAGAGGTTCGTGGTTCGATTCCCGGCGAAGGCGTTGCTCATTTTTCAAACTCTCTTGCTTCCAAAAATTCCTAACGACTCTACATACATTTATAAATATCCATGCCTTCTCCATAATTCGGACATGGGCCCTTCGGTACGACAGTCAGAGTCACTAACCACTGTGCCGTTTGAGCGGCCTAATGAATTTTACTAAAAACAATTTACCAAAGATCAAGGATTAAGTTACCCCGTTCCACTTAATAAAATCAGAACGCCGACAAAAACTTGGCAAATTTATTTAATTTTGAAATAATCCTACCGTCAGCTCTGCCAGTGACTTTGTCATCTTAATTTTGAGTGAAGCGATAACTCGTTTTTTAATTTAGAAAGGTCCGAAGGGCATTGATTGAAACTTTTGCGCAACTAAAGCTTTGAATTTCAGCAGAATTCTTAATTATTCTCTTTAGCTTTTAATATAATAATAATTGTATTTTATGAAACACAGGTGATATGTTAACAATATATCGGCATTTCGTTTGCAATAGGAGAATAAAATACACAGCATGAATTTTCGAAACTTAAGGATTCCGTTCTATAGACAGTTGTTAACATTTTCAGACTTTTCAAACTCACGCCACTATTGCAGTAATAAACGCACGAAAAATGCTTTGCTAATACAGAAAATTCCCCAACCGCATTTGCATTATTTGTACCTGCCCTTATTTTTAAAGTTTTTACTTAATATTTGGAGCAATCAATAATTTATGCTCAACGAAATTATTTTAATTGCGCTTTGTCGAGGCAATTAAAGTATTTCAGGGCACCTAAGAAAAATCAAATCTTGTGTAAAAGGCTTTATAGGGCGCCCGGCCAACATTTCCCCTTCCCCGCATTGATCTGCAGAGATTGAAAGCTCCTCCCCCGAACAGATCATGGTGACGCCCTTGCAATGATACGTTCACTTTCTCTTTCATTTTCTCTCATCGCTCTTTCTCTGGCTCAAAACAGTCTTCCTCCTCCTCTCCCATCACTGTTGCCAGCATCAAAAATAATATCACGATAAAAATAACGGGAAGCGGGCGAAGGAAGGCCTCGGCCAATGAAAAAGCGCCTTTTGTCTCGGTCGTGATTGATCCGTAAGAGGTGGCTTTCGGCTTGACAGAACAGGAGCGGAGAGCGATAAAAACAAGACAGAGTATTCGCTGCAGGTTAACAAGATTCAGCATTCGAGAGAATAGTGGCATAAATTGCTCTCAAACTCACTATTTCTCATTCATATACAATTCACAAACAGAATCTACATACAGATTCTACTCTATGCATCCCCAAATTCGGGTTTTTAACATTCTATCTCTCAGTTTAATAAATTAAAAAAAAAAATTCAGAACTATTTTCATGTTTAAGTTTCAGAATTATTTTTTTCTGTTTTGTGAGCATCACTGAAGAGTTTTTTACCTTTCACCCACTGTAAAATATTTTTTCTCTATTTCTCACCTATCACATATTTTAAATAATTTTTAAAAAAAATCAGAAACGTTTCTATATTTTAGTTTCAGAATCATTTATTTCTGTTTTGTGAGCATCGCAGAAGAGTTTTTCTACCTTTCACCCACTCTAAAACTCTTTTTATCCATCTCTCTTTAGTAATTTTATTATAAGTCTTATTTAAAACGAAGGTAAAGAAGCGCACTACTTAAAAATTATTGAAAATTCAGCTTTTTTTCGAACCGCCATAGTCTTATAATATACAAAGATCGAAATACTTCGCTTAGAAAATGTGTGGAAGATATCCAGAAAAAAATGTATAAACATATAACGGAAAGAAGGATATTTTCACCCTCCTTTCTGCATGCCTTCGTGGTGTAACGGTAGCACACACGGCGCATACTCTAGAGTTCGGGTCCCGGCGAGGGTATTGCACATTTTTCTCCTCTCCTGCTTCAAAAATCCTAATGACTCTACAGTGACGACCGAACTAAAAAGGGTGGTGAATGATGGTTCTTCACCACCAGGATTTGGCCGATTGTTCATTTTTCGTGCTTCCTACTTCAAAAACCCTGGTGACTCTACAAACATCTTACTAACATTTCTCTTAATTAATCATACTTTCAAAAATAAATATTTCGACAACATCCTATGTTATTTGAAGAATGCTTAAGGACTTTTAATCTACGTTTATAGTTATTCTCTTTTACGGATTACGCAACAGCAATTCTTCAATCATTCTGATGTCAAACTGTTTTCAATCAACTTTAACCGAGCACCCTTCGATATTTTCTTCAAATTCTATTTCAAGTTAACTTTTGGTGAAGTTCTCCAATGCCCGGTAGTTTGATGTGTCCTGGCAACGTATTCTCGTACAAAAACAACAACAACATGTAGAGACATTAGGTTATTTCGAAGCAGGAGACATGAAAAATGAGCAACGCCTTCGCCGGGAATCGAACCATGGACCTCTCGGTTACGCGTCGAGCGTGCTGACCACTACACCTTGAAGACATGCGAAGAAGGCGGGAGAAATACCTTATAAACAACAAGAAAAGACACCTTTTGAGAACTATAACCAAGAGAATATGGAGAATTAGGTACAACGTCCTATCCCAAATTATTAATCTTCAATATGGTTGACACTGTCTTATGTAGTCGAGGGTTATCCAGAAGCAATAGAGCTCCATGTCTATTCATTCACAAGTGCAGCTTGCATAAAGCATAATTTGTCATGCATTTGCCACATGTCTATAATATCAAGCTACATTTATCGTTTCGCCTTGCGGAAGACGCGAGTAACGAATAACACCAGCAGAAGCCCCCCATGCATTTTCTTTGGTTGTAAAGGTGTCTTTGGAGTCCTTTCTGGAGCGTCTCACTCTCCGTTGTGACAAATGTGCAGGAATGTCGTCAAATATCCATGGCTCATCCACAGTGATCACTTGTTGCATTTTTTTTCTTTATTTCTTTAAGAGAGACCCATATTTACAACCCGTACTTTGTTTACAACAGTGATTTTGCCAGTCACCCACTTACCCAGCTATTTACTTTGCCTGTTTACCCACCAGCGACCGAGCAGTAAAATCGCTGAACACTGGTAGTTCGTCCGGCGTTCGAGTCCGGGTGAACGGGCTGGCAGTATGGGCATTTTCGTGCTTTTCCCCATAAGTAATATGTATACGAGACCGGTTTTCCTTAAAGTCCTCCACAAAGGCAGATATTCTTGAGCGCTTTGCCATAATCAAATAAACCAAACAAATCATTTGCAACAACGCGATATTTCATCTACTTGTTTTGAAATAAATTTATTTTTTAAAGATATCTCGGTAATTTAGATAGTTATTAATATTAGATAGTTATTCCCCTTTAATTCAGTTTTTTCAAACTGACTGTAATATAATCTTATTTAAAAAGAGCATATTAATAAATCAATTGTTTTTCGATATTTCTTTAGATATTATCTGGCTATTTCACAGTTACCTTATATATACAATTTAAATTTATATTAGCCGAATGTTTGCTTCAAAAAATATTAGAAACTAACGTACTTTTAATTGAGCACAAAGCTGAGAGTTTATTAACTTGACTTTTAAAATTTAAGACTACTTAATATGCGTCCATTTAAAGGCTAAGAAATAAAACTCATTTCTGTAAAGGGGTTCTTCTGATTCTAGGTTTTTGAATCGCAAGTGCCACACACACATATCTGTTTTATTTCAAATTCTTAAAGGAAAAAAATATTTTCATGCACTATAATATGCTGTTACATCATGAGATGGATTCAGAATTTCACTTTGCATATATAGTACGTGTGTGTGCGCGTGAGCGTTTATGGCTCTTCCAAATATGGGCTATATGAGCTTGTAAAAGGTGTAGTAGCTGTTTCCAATAAAATTTATGTAGTTAAATGCGAAATTTTATGTGAGAAATTAGAATGTAAATTTTATTATACAGTTCGATAGCAGCAATGTTTTTTCTTAAACAGTCTTATAAAATTTATTCAGACCCTGAAAATTTTCTAACATATTACCATAGCAATACATTGTCAGGACTGTGTGTTCGGGGCATATTCTTGGAAAACATCTTCGTGACAGCTTAACGTCCTAATCTTGAACAGGGAGCTGAATGCAGCTATTTTCTGTGGTAGAATATGGTGATTAAGTGGTAGAAGAACTGCACTTGAAAGGGATTTAAAATCCTCTTTTATTAAATCACAATTATTTACGACCACTTCCCAACTCGGGAGGGATACAAAAAGTAGAGACCGCACTTGGGTCTAAAATGAACAATCAAATAATTTTAAACTAAAGCTAAATAGACATTAAATAGTCGTTGCTCACAGAGCTATAACGCGAGGCTGGCCTCTAAACTAAAGGGTGCGTAGCAAGATTTAACTAATACTGACACACTTGGAATTACTTCAATAAGCAATCACGTAAAAGCGTTATGGCTTAGAATTCAAATGCTAGCTAGTCAGGCGAACGTCGAATAGAGTAACCGTGGTCTGAGTCCTTTTGCTTAAAAACTCCTTGGCTCCACTTCAAATTAGCATAAAGCTGAAACGCGCGCTTATTCTAACGGGAAGTCGAAATGAGAAAGGATAGAAAAAGTAAACTTAAAATAAAGCTTTGTTAGTTTAACTAAAACCTTACAACATGACATACTTAAAATTTCGGTGTTTTGCATGAAATTTTCCATTCTAAGGTAGCGAAAAACAGGGAAGAAATTATACGCTTTAGAAATTTAGTTCCAGCAGTTATTTGAAAATTATACTTTTTGTATAATAGAAAGATAGAATTCAAAATTTTGTAAATTCTAAATTTCGTAAACTAAATTTTGTAATTTTTAACATTTATTTCATCCCAGATTTCGAGCATTTTTTCAAACAAAACATTATTGATGAAAGTATTAAAATTATAAAAGCCGCTTTAAAACTGCGTTAGAAGGAATATACGATAAAAATATCTCGTAAGAAAAACCCATTTTAATAACAACTGAAGGTAGCGAACGCCGGAATAACTAAAAATGGAAAGCTGAAATATCAGACGTCGAATTATTCATACTGAAGGGTATTCACGTTTTTTCTTTATATTCTTTTCACGTTTTCTCGCGTTATAGCAACGTGAGAAAATAGAAAGCTTTTGCTGAGTAAAGTCGTGTAAGTAATTTCATTTATGTATGAAAGTCACATCCGGCGAGATCTCAATCAGATCGGATTTCAAAGAGAAATCATAAGAAACTGGCTATTGGAGTAAGTAGCGCAGCGGCAGGATAAGGTTAGTGGAAACGAAATCTTGGGTGCTAGTCCCAATAATAAAAGCATTTTGTGGAGCTTGAAAGCTGTCATTGCATTGGTACACGAAACTGACGCAATTAGAAAAGTTACGTTCTCAGCAAAGGCATACTTTTTAAGCGCAACAAATTAAATAACATAAAATTTATTTCGTAAAGGCGGTTTCTGCGAGATCATTTCGTCGCTGTTTACCAACAGTAAATAGGATATTTTCTGTTGGTACAACTAGCTATATCCCCCAACATTTAGGTTACTTTATTAAAAAAAAGTTTGTGATTTTAAATACGACAGACTTCTACGGAATTTTTAGTTCCCAGCTTGTACTCCATTCACTGCACTAAAAATATTTCATTAACAAGAATCCTTTTTATTATTTATTTAAAAAAAACTCTATCGTAAATAAATTTATATGGTTTGTTGTTTGTTTGTTGATTTGATTTAAAAATGTTTATCTCCTTGAATATATTTTCCTTTCTTACTAATTTATATAACACACCTGAATAAAAGAAAATAAATAAACAAAAATAAGTACGAAGTTTTTTTTTATGGATTTTCACAATACAAAGCGGAGATACAATTCCATAATTCTGCATTTTTTTCTGAAGTTTCCTTCCTCCCCCCAAAAAATAAAACATAGTGCCAGACTGATCGCGTAAATTCATAAAAATCACTTGTTTACGCGCACATATTTCAAAAGTTCACGAAGTTCACCAGAGATTTAAAAAAAAAAAAAAAAAAGAAAAGAAAGAAAGAAAAAGTCTGAAAGGTTTCAGATTTTTAAATTACGTCCAAAGGAGCGCTCTTTTAACATTTTGTGTGTTACCTTTATTTGTTAAATATGATGTTTTTCGCTCTTAAACCATAAAATTCAGTTCAAGAGCAATATCCCAAAATAATTTTAAATTGAGCAAATCTGTAGAATTTCCGACACAGTCTCGCGCGCTGAAGATAAAAAAAATTCCCCCTCCGTACAACGTTCCCATTGCTCGCAGCTCGCATTAAACTCCTTGAGTTTATTAATCTAAAATTCGTTAAACTTTTACAAAATATGAAATCGATAATAAAACAAATTCCAAATTTCAAATTTAGACTTCCAGATGCGTATATTCGCAGCAGGATTACGTCATTCAAAATTGGATGGCTCTAGGTACCGTCGTTTTATCACAGTGCGAGAAACATACATACATTTATGCAGATTCTTCATCATTTAATTTCTTCAAATATAATACACAGCTGCAATATTTGGTGGCAGCAATTTGAAAAGAGAAACGGCATTGAGAGTGATTTGACGCAAAATCGCAAAACGAAAACAATAGTCCCTGAGCTGCAAAGCCCCTTTGGACTAAAAATAAAATAAAAACTCAGGAACACCGGAATATAATGTTTCTTTGATAAAATTTTAATTAATTTGTTCGCGAAAAGAATTAAATCATATTTAATTTTGTATAGTATTCATAACAACGCTCTAACATATTATAAGAACAGAAAAAAAAAAAAAAAAACCTTCTGTGTATTAGGGTACCTATCTCATATAACTGCTTTTTCGTAGTTGAGAGGGCTGTTAAATTCCTTTAGACAGGGATTTTTTCTTATACATATATATTTCTTCCATATATTTTCGCCCTTTTAATCAAAACACATTAGCGATGTTCACCCCATTTTCTTAAAAACTGAAATTTTTTAGCAATACATCACAATGTTTTATTTCGCTATTAACGCATTTATTTGAATAAAGTATAAAAAAGTGAATGCGGTCAGCCTTTTATTTAGATTTTATTTTTAGTATTTAGCTTTATTTATTAATTTAAAAAAGCTGATGTGTACACCCCATGACTTCCTTGTACGAAATATTAAATTATACTTATTTTTTTCCTGCATTTCATTTAAACTTATTGAGCTGAACTCAGTCTACTTCGCGGATAGCGCATACACCACAATAGAATAAATGCACTCTTTAAAATTCACTATATTTATTTACCATAGCGACACTCTGGCGCTAGGTTCACTTAATAGCGTTACATCTCATTCATTTTATAACTCAGAATGCACAAATTATATCATCTGAAGAATTATCTAATTGTTGCCACATGCTCTATTCAAATACAAAACAAATCTAAAACGATGTATAAAAGAAATTAAACAAATATAAAAGAAACAGATTTTCATAGATGATTCATCGCCGCTTACCTAATGCGCTACTCGTAAACATTCTCCTCTATCTGAGACAGATTGGCGATAATATTTGCTGCTAGTACGGAACACTTACTTCCTCGAATTTCATTAGAGATATATTTCTCATTCAATTAATTCAGTCCTCACTTCGTGGCAAGGCAAAAATACATAAAAACTTAAAATATTTTCATTAAAAATTGGAAGATATAGAAAAACATAAAACACCAAGTACCGTTGAAACAATTAAAAAAATTACAATTAAAATTACAGTTTCTAAGCAAAAACAAGCAATTCGGCCAGCAGGCAAAAAGGCGGATTTTTGGGTGCTCAAAAGTAAAAAGTTTCCTTTTGGTCCCACTCGGCAAAAGACACTGAAGGTGCGAATAGAATTAATTCACTATCCTTCTAAGTTTCAAATGTAAACAAATCTATCTGCTATGGTACACAAAATTTAGGCTTAGCCGAACTTAAACAACTTTCAAATTTGAAAGTCAAACAACCAAAATCAGTGTTATATTTGCAAATTTTCGCAAGACTAGTTTTGATAGTTTTACCGAACAATCAGCCTCAGCCGCCAAAGCGCAAATGAACGAAATAAGATATAGTGATTAGATAAGATAATATACACTCACGTTTGTGAAAATTGCAACACCATGAAGGACTTACGCGAGTGAGCTGAAATTTTCAGGAAATGCAAAGTAGCGCATGATATGCAAATGATTAGAATTGCAAATCCGTAGCGCATGCGTATGCTGAGCAGCGCCCTCCGAACGGCTGATGGATCCGAATAAATAGACGGCTGTAGCGAGGCGTGTATGGTTATCGGTGGTTATCTGCTAGTGGTAAACGTTAACTCAATCTGTACTTATGCCTCGTCGACGAAAGAGAGCGAGATTTGAACAACTTACAGAGTTTGAACGAGGGAGAATCATCGGCCTTCGTGAAGCTGGATTGTCGTATCGTGCAGTAGCCTCTCGTGTGCAGCGTAACAGCAGCACAGTGATGCGCGTTTGGAAGCAGTGGACGGACGAGTGTCGGACAACTCGGAAATCCGGGAGTGGACCCCGAAATGTGACGTCAGCTCGCGATGATAGACACCTGGTCCGCATGGCGCGGACGGACCGTACAGCTTCCTCTAGACAATTGGCAGCACTGTGGTCAATAGCTACAGGTGTTTCATTGTGTGCTTCATCAATTCGTAGACGTCTGCTGCAGTGTGGACTGCGCGCACGGACTCCTTTATACAGGATCCCCCTAACGCACGACCATCGCCGCCTGCGGCTACAATGGGCCAATCAGCATAGAGACTGGCGTGCTGATTGGCAGCATGTCGTGTTTTCTGACGAATCCCGCTTTAATTTGTGGTACCATGATGGCCGCATTCGTGTCAGACGCTATGCCGGTGAACGCCACCTTCCGGAGTGCATTATCGAACGCCACAGTGGACGAACACCCGGAGTTATGGTCTGGGGCGCCATAGCATATCATAGACGATCTCAATTGCTACGAATTGTGGGCAATCTGAACAGCAACCGGTATATCCGTGAAGTTCTACAGCCCGAAGCTGTTCCCTTCCTTCAAAGCTTGCCAGGCGCTGTATTTCAACAGGACAATGCCCGCCCTCATACTGCTCGGATTGTTAAATCCTTCTTTGCAGCGCAGCAGGTACAGCTTCTTCCTTGGCCTGCGTGTTCCCCGGATATGTCGCCAATTGAACATGTGTGGGATGTCATTGGTCGGCGTCTTGCTCGTGATCCTCGTCCTGTTGCGTCTGCAGACGAACTTTGGGTACGCGTACAAACGATATGGAATGCTCTTCCTCAGTCAGACATTCAAACTTTGTTTGACTCCATGCCACGTCGTGTAGCAGCACTTATTGCGGCGCGTGGTGGGCACACAAAATACTGATGCTGATCTCTTGTTCTTGTTTGTTTGCTTTGAACATTTAATCATTTATTTGTACCACTACCACTCAACTGTGTATTAAATTGCATTCAATTATGACGATTCCTTCTTGGTGTTGCAATTTTCAGAAACGTGAGTGTAGAAATGGCTGGACAGGAGTTAAGGTACTGGTGCTATCTATTGACGAAATGAAAACTAAAACATTTCCTTAACGGCTGAAGGCAAAGATGGATTGGAATTACGGTCGTTAACTAGACCAGGAATATTTTTTTTAATGTGAAAAAAAACCAGTTCACATTAAAAAATCCAGTTAACCAACGGAAAATGTTTTTTGAATAACTTGTCAGGACTGAGTGTTCGGTGCATATTCTTGGCAAACATCTTCGTGAACTCCTTAAATCCTGATCTGGAACAGGGAGCTGAATGCAGCTATGTTCTGTGGTAGAATATTGTGATTAAGTGGTAGAAGAACTGCACTTTAAAGGGATTTAAAATCCTCTTTTATTAAATCACAATTATTTACGACCACTTCCCAACTCGGGAGGGATACAGAAAGTAGAGACCGCACTTGGGTCTAAAATGAACAATCAAATAATATTAAACTAAAACTAATTAGAAATTAAACAGTCGTTGCTCACAGAGCTATAACGCGAGGTTGGCCTCTAAACTAAAGGGTGCGTAGCAAGATTTAACTCATACTGACGCACTTGGAATTACTTCAATGAGTAATCACGTAAAAGCGCTACGGCTTAGAATTATTTAAATACTAGCTAGTCAGGAAAACGTTGAATAGAGTAACCGTGGTCTGAGACTAAAAGCTCTCTCACACTGAAAATCTTTCGTTTAAATACTACTTGGCTCCACTTCAAATTAGCATAAAGCTGAAACGCACGCTTATTCTAACGGGAAGTTGAAATGAGAAGGGATAGAAAGATTTAAATTAAAATAAAACTTTGTTAGTTTAACTAAAACCTTACAAACTTTGGCTTCAGAATAATAGAAAGTGTGATTTTCGGACCAACAATGTTAGGCAACAGAAGACTTCTGTCTTTCCTTTTTCTAACGTATACCTCATGTTCCTTAACGCGAAATTTTAAGGCTCTCTTAGTTTGGCCAATGTAAATTAAACCACACTGCAAGGAACCCTGTAAATATCCCAGGAATTCATATCCGCAAAGGGGTCCTTGAGTACGGAACTCGGAATTTTATTGATGGAAGAATAAACGACCCGAAAGTTAAATTTCTCTAAAATACGTGCAACTTTATAGTCAATTGATGGAAAGAAGGTAATGACAACAGAATTTTTATAATCTCCCCCCAAAAAAGGGTCTGCTTTTTGGTGTGTTGAGATGGGAATTTTTTAACTGCTTGATTAATAATGTTGGGTGAGCCCCTGTCAACAGCTATTGCTTTTAAATAATTTAGTTCTTCATCCAGGGGCAGTTTGGAGGAGCAAACTTGAAGAGCACGGAAAACATAGGAATAAAATGAAGCTAACTTTTGTTTAGTCGGATGACATGATTTGAAGCGTGGTCTGTGTTTTCTTTTTTCTCTAACATGTGCCTCATGTTCCTTATCGCGAAATTTTAAGGCTCTCTAAGTTTGACCAATGTAAATTAAAAAACACTGGCAAGTAATCCTGTAAATACCCCAGGAATTCATTTATGGAATGGGGGTCCTTGAGTATTGAATTCGGAATTTTATTGATAGGAGAATAAATTTTTAATTCCAATCCATTTTTGCCTTCAGCCTTTAAGAAAATTATGTTTTAGTTCTCGTTTCATCAATAAATGGCGTCAGTAGCTTAACTCCTGTCCAAGCATTCTTAGCTTATCTTATCTAATCACTGTATCTTATCTCGTTCATTTCCGCTTTGGCAACTGAGGCTGATGGTTCGGTAAAACCATCGAAACCAGTCCTGCGAAAATTTGTAAATATAACGCTGACTTTTGTTGTTTCACTTTCAAATTAATATTTGTTCGATGTGTTATTCTATCTTAACTTTTAAATTGTTGATATTTCTACAAATATTGCATGCAGATTAACTAAAGGAGTAAAAACCTTAACCGGAAGATAAGAACAGCGTAATTCTATCATTTTTAGAGCAAAAAATGCACAATTTACCAACATATAAGAATAAAAAACTGAGCTCACTGGGCCGAGTAACAGAATGGGTATGTATATATATATATATATGCCCACTCAGCTCAGTTTTTATTGGTTTATATATATACTTTTGGTGCTGCCGATTGTAACCAAAAAGGAAGGTGCTCAACTACATGTAATAGCAGTCCCACATACAAAATTTCAACGTTCTGAGGCTATTCGTTTTGAATTATAGGAGATATATACATACGTACATACGTACGTACAGACGTCACGAAAAAATCTCTTCTGAATCCATTTTAAATCAATTTTATAATCCGTTTGAGGAAAAAAAGAGTCCTTTATTCTGTCCTTACCTATAGCGGTGATGCAAAAACTTCGTTATATTGCACCCGATAGCTGTCAAAATGGATATATGCATATATGTATTTTACAGTTTTTGGAAGGAAAGGGGGATAATCTTCTAATGATGGTTAAAGCGATGCACGAGGCAAAACAGCTTGAGAACCACTTACATACAGTTTCCTAACTGTGTAGTATTCACTCAAAGTACTTTAGACCCCTATTAGACTGAGAAGCGAATTATCGCTCTGTCGGAAATATTATAATAAAGATTTAAGAAATTATTGATTCATGATATGAATTGGAAGCGCAAGTTGTGCGTGCAAATAAACTCCGTCACTTGCGGGTATTAAAATAACAAAGCTAAATTTCCAAATTAACAGTATCGTAGTCGGAGAGTGCACAAATTGGACTACTTAAGCTGGCTCGAAACTTTAATCGGGCATATTAAAGTCGGCTAGCAAAATGGCTAAAGTCGAAATGTAAACTGGTAGAACATGGTGATAGAAAGCAAACTGCAGGTGCCATTGCCGAGAGCTCTATATCTAAAGCATTCAAAATCCTCGCTTTCAATACCTATCACTACTAGTTTTCATCATGCTGAGGGCTACGCATAGGAGAAGTTATAGTAAAGATTAAATCATAATATTTGAATAATTAACATAAAATACCTTATAAATCTTTTTAATATAGTTGACAACCTGTAGCTATTATTTTCTACATTTTTCTAGAATTAACCAAGCATTCATTTATGTGGCATAAGATAAGTAGTCCCACAAGGCTGACTGATCAGCAGTCTACTTCAATAAGCCCTTAAAGGTAAGCACTTTTTAATTACTATTAAATCTTGAATTAGCGACACTTGAGTTCCTGTTATCATTTATGTGTACTGTCGAGGGAATAAAATAACTTTTAATCTGAAATCTTCAGGTTACACTATAATACTTCAACGAATAATTTAAAGCTCTTTTAAAGAGTGGGAAAAATAAATTTTCTTATAAAGAAAAGGAAAATTTAGATACATAATTATAAAAAGCAATAAGGAAAAATTTGTGGGTTTCACTTATTTAATTCAGTGTTCAATCCTTGAAACCCCACAAGCACTAATAAGCCAATAATCGCTTAAGTGTGTGAACAGAGACGTAAGACTTCAGAAGGGTTAACTACCCTTTATTTCTCATAATAAATATGATACAATCTGTTCCTAACTCGGAACGTACAGCATAGCCTTCACTTGGGCTTGAACTTAAATAAATATGAAATTAAACTTAACTAAGCTCAACTAAAGCTAACTGAAAGATATAGCCGAAGCTGTCAAGATTCTAAGTAGTTGGCCCCTAAACCTTAAATCAAGTCGGCGAAGCTAAACAAGGGCCTAAAGTACGGCCGGCAAACGCGCGCTAGTCAGGAACTGGGGCTCTCTAACGAAGTCGGTGAAACATAGACTTAAACACTACTCGCACTCATTTGCATTAACCGCTTTTCTGAAAATACATTCTGGTAGGAAATTGTAAGCTGAAACTAGAAGGGATAGGAAAGACGCATAAACTTAAAATAACTGTTAATAAAATTAGGATAAACCTTCCAAAGTAAAAATTTGTATTGAGATTTCATTTAATAATTTTCAGTTATGAAAACTGTGTACGTTCTGTTTTAAGAATTAAATCCCCAGAAATATGAAAAATAAACTGAAAATTCAGAACGTAAAAGTAAATATTTAAAATGAGCTTTCCAAATAGCAATGGCAGAAGTAGAAAAAATATTATTGCGATATTATTCTGTCATAAATCATCAGTACATGAAACGGTGCATTTAATTAATAACGAAAAAACTAATTTACCTTTGACGTAAGTGTCTACTTTTTTCACTTACAAAAAAAAATTATATGTCGCTTACAAGCGAAACTATCAACAGTTATGTTTTTTCGCAAATAAAAAGGAAATCTTTTTTTTTTACCCCCAGGACTCAAAATTGACGTAGTTAAAACAATAACACCATCCTCCGAGGTGTTAACAAAAGATTTCTATTCCCTTAAACAGCACAGACACAGAAGCAGTTAATTTCGGTTCAACTAAAATTTAATTAAAATATTACTGACTATTATTTTCTCAAAATAATAAAGTACTAACATTAACCATTATTAATTTCTTACATTCAATAATAAATTCGGAATTTTAATGGAAAGATTAAAATTTACGCGCTATAAATACCGATGATACTGTTAGAGACATTAGATTATTTCGGATGCAGGAGTATTGAAAAATGAATAACGCCTTCGCCGGGAATCGAACCACGGACCTCTCGGTTACGCGTCGAGCGTGCTGACCACTACATCACGAAGGCATGCGAAGAAGGCGGGAGAAACACCGTATAATACTAAAAAGTAATGAAGCGCAGTTACAATTGAAAATTGAGAAAACAGTTACAATTGAGAAAATTTCCTTTCGTGGAGAGTAAATTGCTATGGTACTGTTAAATTTTAGAAAAGGAGCGTTTGTTACGACTAATCAGTGGCGTAAACAAAGAACAACAACTTCAATATACAACACAAAACAGATTCATTAATATTTGCAGGCTAAAATATACCGAAACACTCCAGTTATGGTATACGCTCATATTAAACAATTTATCACCTCCCCCCCCCAAAAAAAAGCATGCTATTTAACATAATACCCCTTTATATAGTTTTAGTCAACAAAAAACTTAAAGAACACTTAGCAGACTTACTTTTCCTTGCCTTAGTAAAGGCAATTCAGATAAATGAAATTCTAGATATATGTCGGAAACCCGAATAATTTGATTTCTAAGTAAAACTAGTGCTCTGTGTATATGAGTGTCTCTATACAAGAGATTAAATTTAAAACCTGCAGTGAAAGAAAATTTGTAAAAAACACCGAAGAACGCAACACGTACCATACGCCGCAGTATGGAAATAAATTTCACTGCAGATAAAAAATCTACACGATTAAAATCTGTGCGCGTATACAGTACATTAAAATATCAGTTTATTTTATTTGAGTTTTTCAGTACATAGAACTTATAAATATCGCTTTGGATGCAGCCCGCCAGTAACTTAGAAAATGCGAATAAACATAAGATTCATTGCACTGCATGAGATTTTTATATCACTGGATATATATTAATGTAGGTGGGCAGTAGAATAAATATCATAATATAATGAAATTCGCTGAAACAATCTTGTATTTGGCGTACATTTACTAAAAACACTCAATCCATTTCGAGGGCACATTTAGATACATAACTATGTTTTAGTAATGTAAGAATGCTTTTAGTAAATGTACGCCAAATACAAGGTTGTTTCAGCGAATTTGATTGTCACATTGGCGTGTTTCTCTTCTATTGTAATCATAATATAAATCAAATGAGGAAAACTATTGACGTTAAAAAGTAAAAGAACGGTGAAGATAGTTTAAAAAAAACCCACTGATAATAGCTCAATTATGTGCTTTTAGATTGTGTGGGGTGGGGTTGGGGGACGTATGATATAAAAATTTCAATTACCAGTCATGCTTCTGAGTTCAGTGTAAAATTTGAGAAAAAATATCATTTAATTGTCAATATAAGGTTAGAATTCTGTGCCCCGTAACTATGTGAGTTGTGAAATATACGAAAAAAGAAATAATAATAAATGTGTATCAAAATTTAAGATGAAATATTATTGAAGAAATTACACT